>JAQGAO010006776.1:0-11926 GCA_034697705.1 Ommatoiulus sabulosus | reverse complement strand
CATGTAGAAGCATTAATTTTGGATCGCAACAACATGACTACGTTGAATTTCCCTGACTTTTTCAAAATAAGCCATTCCTCCCTGACTTTTCCAGGTCCGGGGAACCATGAATAATAAAATACCAGCAAAATAGTAAATATTTCCGTCTTTAAAATACATTATGCAGAATTTACGTAACAACCCGGGCGCCGAGGGTAAGGGGGGCGCCAACACGTTTAAAATAATATTGTATTTTCGATTTTAATTTGCCCAATTTTTGCGACGATGCATCGTCGCTCATCTGCTAATTTTGTTCAAACATGGGCGATTTTACTCTCCAAAATTTGCGATTGTTATTTTCATAAATTTGTCATTTTTTTTTTTTAAAAAAATTGCGATGTTTTGTTAAAATTTCGAGAATTTTATTGAGATGATTTCTGCTGTAAAAAATTTGAGAATTCTATTTTAAAATTTCCGATTTTTTTTCTCACAAATTTTCCATTTATTTTTAAGTACACGATTTTTGTCAAAAAGTTAATTTTATTTACAAATTTGCAATTTTCCCCCCCAAAAATTTGCCATTTATTTTTCAAAATGTTGTGTATTTTATTTTAAAATTTCCGACTTTTTTTTCCACAAATTTGTCATTCCTTTATTTTTGAAAAAAAACAACACGATTTTTGTCACAAATTTACCAATTTTATTTACAAATTTGCGATTATTTTTGTCTTAAAAAATATGCGAGTTTTTATTTCAAAATTTTTGTTATTCAATTACCCATCTTTTATCACAAATTTGCCAAGCTTTTTTTATTAAATCCATGTATGCGACGTTTTCAAAAAGTTGAGAATTTTAATTAAAAATTGAGATTTTTTTTCCAAAAGATTTGTCGTTTCTTTTTTTTTTTAAAAAAAAAAATATGCGACTTTGTTCAAAAACTTTGAGCCTTATTTAAGTATTTGCGATTTTTTTCACAAATTTGCGAATTTATTTGAAAAAAATTTCAAATTCTAAAAAAACTCCCACATTTTCCAAAGAAAACATTTGCTAAATTTTTCGACAATTGCCGAAGTTTGAAAAAATGGCATAGATTTCAGAAATGTTTCCTCAAAAACTCACTTTTCCTAAAACTTCTCCAATTCTTTATCCAGATTCCCGGCGGAAGTCCTCCATTCACGCAGCCATGATGGTGGACGCTCAGCTTCTGACGCTGATGCACGACACCTACGAGGTCCACGGCCACGGGGCCTCAAGAACTACTCGTTCTTACCGGGGGGCGCCCTACGAGTCCCAATTTTGCGCCGGACCACGCCCCGCGTCTCCGGGCCCTCCCAGCGGCTACTTCCGTGCCACGGCGCATTTCGTACCCTCGGACGCTTTCGACACAGAGGGCGACACCAGCGACGAGGATTTCATGGAAGACGACATGGACGATGAGGAAGACATGGCGTCTCCGGACGACCCCTCTCAGCTCCTGGCGTTCGTGGGCGCCGTGACCTCCGACATCCGCACGCTCTTCTCCCGCAACAAGGAATCGGACGACTTCTGCGACGTCTACGAGGAGCGCTTCAAAAGCGCCCTCTCGGGACGCGAGCTCTACTACGCCGACCTGTTGGCCCTGGCGTCCAACGGCGACGCCGGATCCAGGCGCCGCAAGCGGGCCCCGGCGGGCAGTCTATCCTCCAGCTCGGCCGGAAGTCCGGTGGCGACGCCGACGGAGCACACGGTGTTGTTCGGGGCCACGGGTCAAGCAGCGCAGTGCACGCTGCCGCACGAGGGGCGCTGCGTGGCCGCCTATGGTCTGGGCCCTTTGGAGGAGCTCTTCCGAGACGCCGCCTGGAGAGGCCACCAGGGCGGCGCGGACTTCCAGGGCTCGCCGTGCCTCTACCAGCGTCACGGCGGCACCACGCCGATGACGCTGCGCAAACTGCCTGACTCCTTCTGGGAGGAACCGGGCCACAGCGCAAAGGTGGCGCTGCCAGCAGTCAGCGCCGCGCCTGACTTCCACGACCTGTTCGAGCATTGGACGGCCTGAAAGATGGATCCAGCTTCTGTGACTTTACGGCGTTACCCACGGGACTTTCTGGGCTTAATCCTCGCCGATGGGGTTGCGGGGAATCTGAGAGGACACAATCACCAAAGCCATCGTATAAGATGCAGCTGTGGCGCCATCGATGGAACTCTAGGAACAACCAAGCGAATTTTTCTTCGGATATCTTCATTCGTTGAACAGGAACGGTCTTTGGAAGTGACATAAATAAAAGCGAACCTAAAGCATACTCCGAAACAAATAAGCCGAATCAAAAACAAGTTACGTTGGCGGCGCTATCCTCAAAGGTCGAAGCCCCAACGCCTCGGACACTGTAAAACCAAGAAACGAGGGGATTGTGCTAATTCGGCCATTTTTGTCAATGACCTTTGCATTTGGATGGCCATTTTCTCGGGTTTTTGTACCCTAACACCAAAAAGGTCCATGCGCGTAATAATCCTATCCATAAAATAAGAATTGGGACACTGTGGTTACCGCACGATTAAACGAGCAAGATTTCTGGAAGTTTCTGGAGTGGCAGTAAGAGTACAAAAATTAATAAAACCTTCGATGCATCCGGGGATCAGAATTTTGCTGAAAGATGTAACTCGGAAGTTACCGATGGCCGAACCTCTCCAGGAAAAAAAACTCTGCGAAAATTGAATTATTTATTGAAATTTGTACAAAATCTGTTTGCCAACTTACGGCCTGAACGCGATGTCAGCCCATCGACACGAGCACCGGCAGCTGAACTTCTTTGAACGTGTAGAAGGCGACGTCTCCGTCACTCACCACCGCGAAATGGATGGCGACTCCGTCGTTCAAGTAGCGCATGGTGCGCATAATCTTGACCACTTCCGGTAAGGGTTCCGAGGCGCTACAGGATAAGTGGCAAAGCTTGGTTATTTTGTACAGACACGCGAGTTCCTACCTTCAAATGCTAACTCTGGAGCAGCTCATGACATCATTACAACATTAATTTGTAAATTCTGAAATACGTTCTTGGCCCTCGGCACTGACTTCTATGAGGGGTGTTCGTAAAGTTTCCGCAATAATTTTTTTTTTTAAAAAAACTGGCTGTATATGGATTTTAATGAAATTTTTTGGTTGGTTGGTTGGTAATGAATTTTTAACGTTGGCCTATTTCTGCTACGTGAGGGCGCCAGCGTGACCTACCTGGGAATTTTGCCTACGCAACGACCTCGACCAAGAAGCGAACCCCAATAGTTAGGATCGAGAGTCAAGCGCGTCAACCTCTCGACCATCGGCGCCAGTGAATATTTTTGGAAAAATTCTTCCATCATGCCAAATCATATTTCAACATTAAAAGATACGTTTTAAAAATTCCACTTGCTTAAAATTGTAAAATGCAAAGATGGAGACCTCGGAGATTGTGGCTCAGCAGCGGTTTTTTTTTAAACTTTTGAGGGCATTTCAGGCGCAGAAATGCGCGACATGTATAAGATCCGAGTAATGTCTGAACTTTCGGTCTATGCGTGGGTTAAAAAGTTCAGAAATGGACGTTGAAAATGTGAAAGCTGGTGAGAGAAGTGCACGTTGAGTGTTTTGAACAAATGCCCGAGGCTTAAATCAGGGTTCCCTCAGCAATGTCCTTTTCAACTTCCCTGTCTTTTCCAAGTGCTTAAATTTCCCTGACCAACAACAACGTCAAAATTGACCTATGCCAATGTTATCCACGATTTTGCAAAATCTACACAGGGAAATATTCAGCATTTTGAAAAATTAACTAATGGCAATTTTACAAATTGGTATTCAGAAAATGTTAAAAGTATTGCGAATTTCTGTTCGGAAAAGGATTTGCACTCTGGAAGATTAAAAATTTGTCAAATTTGGCCTCCAAATATGTTAAAATGTTATCAAATCTGTACTCGAAAACAGTTGAAAATGTTGCAGATTTGTCTTCGGAATAAATTGAAATTTGTTCACTATTTCGTAATATAAAATTTTGCAACACTTTCAAACTGTTTTTGAGTACAGATTCGTAAAAAGTTCAATAAATTTGTCTTCGGAAAAGATTGAACATTTCGTAAGTTAGACCTCAGAATAGATTTATAATTTTGCAAATGCGTCCTCGGTAAATTTTTGAAATTTTTCCTCCGAAATTGTATGTACAAGTATTTCAAATTTGTACTGGGAAATTTTTAAAAATTTTGTAAATGGGTCCCGAGATAACATTAATTTAGGATTGTGACAATTTCGTTAAATTTCCCTGACTTTTTAAAAATAAGTCATTCTCCCCTTAATTTTCCAGACATTTTCAACTTCCCTGCCTTTCCTAGGTTTTCTGATCTGGGAGAACATGTTTTTTGAATAATAGATGACATTTACGAGTATTTCTCAACCAAATTTCATTAAAATCCATAAGCCTTATTTTTTAAAAAAAATAATGATTGCGGAAACTTAACGAACACATCCTCGTAGACCACCGTAAAAACACACATCGATATAATTACCAAACGGACAATAATAATAATAATAATAATAAATTTGATAAATAGCCCAAGCAGGCCATTTGCAATGTCAAATCGTACGCCAAAATTATACAAGGTATGAAAATCTGTAAATAAATAAACGGACTTCAAGAATGTCATACCTGGTAACGACTAATCGATGGTTAGGCAGCGAGGCGGCATTTTTCTTGTATTCCATGCTAGGCAAGTATACATCGTACGTCAAGTCCAGCAAATCGGACTCCTGTGGGTCGGTTACGCTGAAAAGTGGTACAAAATTATGAAAAATCATTCGTGACAGACTTACTCAAACTTATTCAGGGATTAAAACTGGCTTCGTTGAACAGGGATCCCCCAGAAATTTCATTTTCAACTTCCCTGACTTTTCTAGGTTTTAAAAAAGTTTTCCTTACCAATGACAATGTGAAAAATTGACTTATTTTGCAAAATCTACACTGGAAATTATTTTGCAAAATTTACTAACCACAATTTTGAAAATTAACATAGAAAAGTTTTGAAAATTTAAAAAAATGTGCATGAAAAAATTTTCAAAATGTGACAATTTTGTATTCGGAAAATGTTGAAAATTTGTGCTCGGAAAACCTAGAGAATTTTTAAAATTTATACACGAAAAACGTTGACAAATTTGTAAATTTGTGCACGGAAAACGTGAAATTTTTTTCAAATTTCTACTCAGAAAATGGGCCTGAGCTAACCATGTAGAAGTATTAATTTTTGATCGCCATGAGCGCGTGGAATTTCCCTGACTTTTTCAAAATAAGCCATTCCTCCCTGACTTTTCCAGGTTTTCCAGGTCTGGGAGTACCCTGTTAAATCTGCCGTAAACATGTTTTAAAATCGACCAAATAACGGAGCGTGCTGCAACCGGTTATGGTGGTGAGAATCTGACAAAAATTGACACGTACCTCGAAGACTTCGGTAAACTGGTAGCCTTAATGATCTGCAATTCAGACAAGACAGCAGCTGCAAATAAAACACGTACAATTAGCTCGATGGAGAAATTCCAGCCATTGAAAATCTGAAAATCCGATGTTTACGAAGATGACCGTTTCGTTCAGGGTTCCCCCAGAAATTTCATCTTCAACTTCCCTGGCTTTTCCAGGTTTTCAAACAAATTTCCCTAACTTGACGATTCAATCCACGAGTTTGCGAAATATACGCAAATAATACTCATTATTTTGCAAAATTTACTAACGAAAATTTTAAAAATGCTACGAAATTAGCGTGACAACATTTTGAAAAGTTTAGAAATTTGTACTCGGGAGGGAAAGGTTAAGAATTTCGTAAATTTGTTCTTGAAAACTGTTGAAGATTTGACAAAATTGTATTCCGAAAAGTATTACATTTTGTAGATTTGTGCTTGGAAAACGCGGGAAATTTTGAAATTTGTCGTCGGTTTGTCCTCATAAACTGTTGAAGATTTTAGCTTCGAAATTTGGTAAATTTATGCTACAAAAGGTTGGAAATCTTGCAAATTTGTCCTCAGAAACTGTTGAAGATTTAAGCTTCTGAATTTTGCAAATTTGTATTACGAAACGTTTTTAAATTTTGCTGATTTGTGCTTTCTAAAACGTGCGAATTGTTGCAAGTTTGTCTTCGGAAACTGGGGAAAATTTTGCAAAGATGCCCTCAGTAAATTTCAAAATTTTTGAAAATTTATCTTCAGAAACTGTTGAAAATTTTAGAGTTTTTTAAAATAGTGTGCAAATGAGCCCTGAGCTAACCACGTAGAAGCATTAATTTCGGATCGTGACAACGTGAATACAATGAATTTTCCTGACATTTTCAAAATAAGTCATTCTTTCCTGACTTATCCAGGTCTGGGGGAACCCTGATCAATGTCACGGTTTGGCTAAGGAATATTGAAAATAAAATGTAGTAGGATAACAAGGTTCCCCCAGACTTGAAAAACATGCAAGTCTGGGAACTTGAAAATGTTTGGAAAAGTCAGTGATTGATTGGTAATGGCAGCTTAAGGGCGCAGGGGGCAGCACGGGAAAAGTTAGTGAAAAATAACCTATTTTTAAATAAAAGTCAGGGAAATTCAACGTATTAATGTCGTCACAATCTTGAAATAGTTTTTCAGCGGTCGTTACCGGTAGAAGTCGCCTTGGCCGGCTCCAAGAGCGGCCTCACGTTGGGCGTGGAAAGCAGCTCGATGGCTCGCACTGTGTCCTCCGGAGCATCCAGTTCCCGCTTGTACTGCCTCCAGCTCCGGGCTTTGGTTTTCACCTCGCTTTTGGGCGCAACTTTAGGCAAGTCGAATTTCCGTTTCACTCCGGGCGAGTAATGATCAACATCCTCATTCGGGCCATCCTGTTGGGGCGACGGGCCGTTGCAATGCCATTGTCCAGAGTTGCTCTTCCACCGTTTATGGGTATTGCGCTTATTGTTCCACCGCGGCGCTTCCACCAGACGCAGAGCCAGGGAGTCATCCTTATCTTTGGCCTTCTTAAAACAATGCGCTTTGAAACCTCGTCCCGACATGTTATGCCTGGTATAGAGCTTGCAGAGGTCCACGGTGTACATCTCCTTTCGCAGCTTCACGTTGGGGGGCAAGTATTTTGGCTGGGCCGCCAAGAGGGCGTACAAGTTTTTCCCGTAGGCATCAGGGATGGTTATTTCCGGGTGCCGCACCAGGAGACAAGGCTCATCGGGCGTTTCCGCCGATGGTCGAATGGCGTAGTGGCCACTTTCCTTCTCCAGAATTGCAGCGTTATCGGCGACTGGACCAGCCTCGGTGCCAGGAGTCTGCGTGCCACTGCACGCAGAGTCAGTTTTATTTGATCCGATCTGTGCTTTCGGCATTTTTCTACGACCACGGTTCACGTACTTGTCCAGATTGATCATCCTCTCGTAGTTGCTGACTGTTGACCTGGCCACGTCAATGACAAAATTAATAAAGTTAGCATAGTGGTAAAGAATATAAGCATGGTCGATCTTTGCCTCACCAAAAATGTCACGGAAATCTAAGGGGAAAATACTACAATTTAAGTGACAACAGTAACCGTAGTAACTTCTTCTTCGGTATGTCTAATCTATTAACAGCCATAACGGAACAAGTGATCGTTCTTATTTTTTAACAAATGAAAATAAGATTCCAAAAAATAATCACTTAACACCATTTCATTAAACTAAATATGTATGCAAAACTGTCAGTTGTTTATTTCAGTTTAATAAATTGTAATACTTTAAAAAAATTTTAAGTGCAATTATCTCAACAGGCAAGTCACTTACAGTATACCATTCTTCTTTTAACCCATTCAAGTATGACTAATTTAGTCGTTCATCATTGATATTATTTTAGTAATAGCCCAAGAAAATTTTCAATCATGACTAAAACGAAGCACTAAAATTAAAAAAATAGCCGAGGTGCAAGGCTAATGTATATTTTCGAATTTACGACAATTTTTCAAATTTCTGACAGTTTGGAAAATTTTTAGACAGTTTCGCAAACTTTTGACAAATTTGCTAATTTGTCGACAGTTTTTCTAATGTTGCGAATATTTCGCCTTAGGTAAATTTTTCGACAATTACCAAATTGTGAAAAAATTTGAAAATTTACGAAATAGCTGCAAAATGGTCAAAAAATTGAAAAAAATGAAAACAAAAACTGCCAAAAAAATATTTGGCACTATACTCGACACTTACCGTCCCTGATGCCGCACCACGGTATAGCCGAGTCTTGAGAGATGGGCGTAGACCTGATACTTGCGCAGATTGGCTTCGCAACCGAAGAACACCGAATATGCCTCTTGCTCACTCAACGGGACACTTTTATAGTACACTTCCATGCATTTCTAAAAAAAAAAATTAGTACGAAACTTCGGGTCAAGTAACTTCCACTTCCTGTAATTACTCCGTTGACAAAACTGAAACGGGAACTTACTGTGTCTATGAGGAACATGGCCTCTTCAAGATAGAGCATGTGTTGGGTTTCGACGGTGTAACCCATATGTTGCAAGTGTTTGCCCTAAAAAAGTCCAACGTTATTCTCGGGATTATATTAAGGAAGGTAATTTACCCCGAAAAATAAACTAATTAAAAAAGTTTTGGTAAAAATCAATGAAGGCTTGTGATCGGACATTTCCGAAATAAAGCATCATGAAAATCTCACTCCATGAAATCGATTGATTCAAACTCATCTAGACCGTATTAGTACAAAGATACCCAAAGGAAAGATAACTCACCACTCGTTTCACAACTTTGACGGCTCGTTTGTCCGGCAGCCATTCGCCTCTGATTAGGGAACTCCTGAACCCAAAAATAGAACACTTTTCTAGATTTACTCTAAACCTTCATAAGGGCTGCTAAGCCACGATCGCGGGCAAAACCAAAAATAAGATATTCGACTCACAGTTTCTCCACTTTTGGTTCGCAGAGTGCAGCGAGCCGATCATTCAACAGCCGCTCCAACTTGTAATCGCCGACAACATCATCCTCAGGACCGCAACCTTTGGCAGCGGCTTTCTCCGGCAGGTTGCGGGGCAAGAATCGTTTATCCCGCAACTCCTCCGCACTGTCCAAGAACACAAACGGGCGTACATTAAACATCTCCTCTTATACCCCATTCCAATGCCTGGTTCTAGAGCAGGCTTCCAGAGATCCTGCTCCAGCTTTAAACATATGGTAGGAGGGGTCTCACCCATTTTCAGGAGAATGCTCCTACGTCCGTCGATAACGACTTATGCATCATCGTTAAACTCAATTTGAAACAAATCTGAACTATTTCGAGGAAATCATTCCAACGTCTCAACGCGTGCAAAAAAGAAAGGCCAAAAGTAAGTATCCATCCGTTTTAGCACGGAGCTCGGACCGGGATTTACAATGACTATGCTAATTTCTAGAGTGATTATTAGGCATGGAAATATGCGAATTACGAGGAAAATTAAAGTGATTAAATAACCTCATCGATAAAATTTATCGTCTAGCCCTTAATGAATTCCAATTTAAAGAGTGTATAGCATTTCTGCCACACTCACCGAATATTGGAAATTGCCCTTAATAAATCTGGCTGCTATCAGTTGGACCATTTCAAGCTCCTGAAATTGATTCATCCTGTGAGGGGTCCAAATAGTAGCGCATTATTCCAATATAGGATGAACCAGAGTTGCAAATAGCCAGTTTCATTTAAGTTTTCTGGACATACCCGAAAAATGCGCCGAATAAATCTTAGGTGTTGGTTCGCTGCTTCAAAAATCTCGGTTAAATGATGATTCCAGGAAAGATTATCGAAGATAGTATTCGGCGAGTGTGACAGAAATGCTCCTCTTTGAATTTGGATTCATTAAGGGCTAGACGAGAAACCCAGATATTTGACAAGATCAACAACAGCGAGTTGAACCCCACCCAAAATGCATTTAGAAGGGATAGTGATCCTTTTAAGGGAGAAGCGCATTACAAAACATTTCCCCTTTATTCAAACTCAACTGCCATTCATCGCACCAGGAATTAAGATAGAACAATGAGATCATTCTGCAATTTGCCTAAAATGAAGCTTTCAAAAAGTCCCACGGAGATTTCTGTCCCAGAATATTCTTGCCGAATATTGGAAATTGCCTCTAACAAATCTGGCTGCTCTCAGTTGGACCATTTCAAGCTCCTGGATAATGTTGAATATTGTTGTAGATGTTTCCTCATGATTCGCCCTGTGTTGGAATACTGCGCTCCTGTTTGGATCCCTCACAGGATTAATCAAATTCAGGATCTTGAAATGGTCCGACGGAGAGCAGCCAGAGTTGTTTCAATATTCGGCGAGTATGACAGAAATGCTTCACTCTTTGAATTGGGATTCATTAAGGGCTAGGCGAGAAATTTTATCGAAGGGATTAATTAAACGCTTTATTCTTCCTCGTAATTCGCATATTTCCATGCCTAATAATCACTTTAGAAGTAGGCATAATCATTCTAAATCCCTGATCGGGCTTCGCGTTAAGACGGATGCTTACTTTGGGTCCTTCTTTTTGCACGAGATTATAGACTATGGAATAATCTTCCTAAAAATACAGTTCATATTTGTTACAAATTCAATTCAACGATGATGCATGAAGTCAATCACGACTGACGTTGAAGCATTCTCCTAAAAATGGGCTCGACCCCTACCATATAGCATTTGTTTTCTGCCTGACTGTAGGCCTAAGGTACCGAGTTGAATATGGTGCACTAGCTTTCTTGCACGATGCATAAGCTTTTTGTTTCCACGCAATGTTTATTTTTCCCAGCATTTCCAAGCAGTGTGGAATACTCAAACCCAAGTGTTAAGCCCAGTACACACTATCACAAAAACACAACTAAAAAAACTTGAAACTTTTCAGGTTTGTGGCAATTACGAAAGAAATTTCCTAAAAACTGTTGACATAACCAAAAACTAGAAAATACACGCTCAGGTTTTAAAAAAATAATTTCATGAATGTGTTGAATTTGGTTTACTTTACGTTTAAAGTTTTTGGTTGTGGTTTTGCGATAGTGTGTACTGGACTTTACTGCATGTTTAGTCAAGGTCGACCCATATGCAGCTATCATCAATGGACGAAAAACATACCTGACAAGTTGACAACAACGTGAAACCTTTGGTAAAGGCAGAGAATGGCTCGAGCAAAGTCTCGAAAGCAGCTTACCTTAAAAACTTGTACATAATGTCGAATCCAGAAGTTTAGACTTTGGTAGCTTGGTCGAAACGTGCCAATGAGCACATGGCTCAGCGCCGAAAAACTCCTTAAAAATTGAAAAGAAACTCCATCCTGTTATCAGCAACGACAAATGTGGTTTAGATCTTTGAAAATAATGCTATAATTTCGTAGAAATATTTTCTGAAATTAGCATACACGTGGAATTACTTACGTCGAAGTCCACAACAAGATGTGGAACACGTTATTTGAAAATCGAACACGCAGATTGAAGCGCCACCTGGTGTCATCGAATGAAGACGATATGCTTGCCCGCGCTTTTCGAATTGAAATCAAGCCAGAAATTAACATCAAATTTACAAAGTATTCTCACGAAAATAATAATTAAATTAAAATTAATACAAAAAAAATGTCGAAATTTACTTAGCCAATGCTACTCACGATTTCGAACAAAAACATTCAAAATTAATATCGATAAATTTCGAGAATTTTACAAAATTAGGGGCCATTCAAAATGGACGATGGCAAAATTTTCCCAAAATTAGACTCCACTCTACCTCCTGTCCGCACGGCGCATTGTGTCCGGTCAATCAGGATCCCCACCCTCCGGTCCCTGCCCCCATTCGGACGTCCGAAACTTTTAAAAAAAATTGCATTCGAAAAATTTTGAAAGTTTCGCAACTCGGAAAACTTAAATTTTGTACTTTGGGAGCGTACATAAATTACGTAACCACTTTTTTTTTATTTTTGACCCCCCTTCCCCCCCCCACTTGTAACCAAATGTACTCATCAGCCCAACC
>JAQGAO010006775.1:0-11926 GCA_034697705.1 Ommatoiulus sabulosus | reverse complement strand
TTTTTTAGTTTTTCACATTAGAATTCACATTCTAAAAAACAGAACTTTTTGAACATGCCATGTTTCCAGAGATAATTGGCCTCGTGTATGACCAGCTTAAAAAGTAAGGGAATTTTTACGTATCATTTTTTGACAATTTCCTATTTTTATATTTAATTACTTTGTCTACAAGTTCGATTCATGTAAGATCCGCTGGAATGGAAATATGCTTACTTGTCACAATTTTAATACAAGTTTTGTTTAATTCATAAGTGAAAAAAAAACATTTTTCTATGTTGACATGCATGAATTGAAATAAAAAGTTCTATAAATTATTTTCAACACGGGAAATATTTTATTCAAATATTTTTCATCTTCAACACGAGAAAAGTTTTATTCAAATATTTTTCATTTTCAACATGATAAATATTTTATTCTAATACTTTTTCATTTTCACAGGCGGTCTGTTTAGGCCAGTACCAACTATTTCGGTTATTATATAAAACATAACATCAGGTCTAAAGCATTTAACTGAACCATTTATCGAGTTGGAAAGGCTTTCCACATAAATGTATACAGCAAACACTTACTGTATATAAAACCGTGTTAACAATGCACACATAATGTATTTTTCGTTGCTTTTAATTATCTTTAAAAAGCTTATAGCTTGAAAGCTGATTTTTTATTTACAGCATTAAAGCAATTCATTCCTTTATCCCGCGAAATATTTCAGGAAAACTTTCATAAGCGAAAAACAATGAAATAAAAATAAAAACTGCAACTATATAGGTCCCCGAAGGCTGTAAAAATTGCATGTAAGCTGCTTTCCTTCCAGTAATTATAGCCAATATAGCATGCCATACACTGTATGTAAGAAAATCGCTGCTTTTAATGAAACAAGGATTTCCCTAAACTGGTGAACACCTTTAATGATAATAAACGCAATTAATATTTAAATAGAAATTTATGCTAATCTTTGCGCATGCAACGCTGGTGTCAAAAGTTTTAAGATTAATTCTCGTGTAAAACTAAGCTCGTTTTATAGCTTTTGTGTGAACTTTTATTTTTTGGACGAAAATTAAAAAATCCAAAGGTATTACAGGCGGATACACATGTAATAATTATGAATAGGTAGATAGAAAATGAAAATGAAATAATTATTAGCTGGCGCCAATGGTAGAGCATAGTATACGAAATACCAGTATCGGCACTTAGCACATTCCTGGTGTTTCGATTCGCAGCGCCAACTTCCCGACTAGCGACCAGTACCCATAACAACCTGTGAGAAAAAATGGGCAGCAGACGACAAAAAGTATAGGCAGCGTCTGCTTTATCAAAATGCATTTATTGCTATCACTAATTTCAAACGGATTGCTGTATACTTAGCCAATTGGGCAGTATTGTGCAACCCTGTGACTATGTAGAGCGAGTGACAGTACATCACCTACGATACGATCATATCCTATTGGAAAGTACTGGATACTATCCGCCGTATCAATTCTTGCGCTGCAGTCGTATATTCGGGACAGCGGAACATGAAAGGTGCCGACACATAGTGACCATAATCGGTTACGCGCTTGCCTCTTGATCCTAACTAGCGAAATTCGCTTGCTGGTCAGGTCGGTGAGAATTTTCAGGATGTGAAAATTCTCTAAGGTCTCTAAGGTCTTCCGAGGACCCGTGTAGATCCCGTTTGCTCTCTGCACGTTAAAGATCCCTCTTGGGGGGATGGGGGGGTTGAAGTATCCCTTCGTAGAAGAAATAGGCAAATAACTATATATATTATAACAAATAATTATTATATTATTTATTATTATTATTATTATTACTCGGTTAATACAAATTTCTGATAGTACAAACCAATTTCCAGTCTCCATCACATTTTTGACAATTGTCAGAAATATCAAGCATATTAATATGCTTGATATCTGATAATACCAACAATAGTATTTGTAATACAAATGCGGTTTGTTTAATTGAAACTGTAAAACATTTACATCTTGGCACCTTTGATTTTGTATACTTTCCCAAATTATTTTTATTGACTCATATATCATTAGCCAAGTTCCTTTATTTTTAATAGAGAATTTAAACTTTTTTTAAAAATAAAATATCTTCTAGGACAACAAATCTTAGTACATATAGCGCAAGGGGCAAATAATCCGAAGTTTAAAATCCTTCCTCAAAAAGAAATACTCATCGAAACTGATTATAGGTGGTTCATCAGCTTCAAATTTTTTCAGGGTTGATCATAATATTGAAACAAGGATATGTTTCAAGCTAAATTTCTGTATCTATATGTATGTTTAATTCTGCATAAGGACCCTAGAGAAAACTCGATTGAAATGTATGTTACTACGTATACAAGTAGGAAGTAAACGCACCTACAGTACATCGTGACTGACGTGTTTTCAAGATTAAAACGAGTGGAACATTTATATAAACATACGTTGCATTGGAAAGAAATTAGGATCGACGAAAATGTTATGCCAAAGTGTCAAACAAAGGCGCCACCATTCAACTCATTTCGTATTTTGACGTGGTCATTATTTCGAGTTTGAACAACTTTGTTCCGTGTATTAGAAGCGAATACCATATAGCAACAGTATTAATGCACTTTCCATTAAACTGCCAAAATGGATGAGCAAAGATTGAACCCACCGAGATCTAATTCGGTAGATCAAATGAAGCAATTTTTTTAATATCAAAGTTGGCGTATGATCAAAACAACGGAAAGAAAGGATGGCAAAGGAAGTTAAGATTCTGAGGAAACATGCCCCGTTCTGTTTCGCCTCATATTTTATTTACAACAAACGCCGTGAGGTTAAATTATTGAAAACCCAACCGAAACATGGAAACAAATCAAGGAAAGAAAACGCAGATGTTATGTAAGTCTATATACTGAAAATACTTGTATACATAAAGACAGTTATGCATGTACATTATAATGATGAGTTTGACGGAACGCTAGCGTACACGCCATGTATTATATAAACAATCATAAACTTGCATGAAGTTAGTTTATTATTGTTGGTACTAATAACATTGCACAAAAATAGGCTATACATTATGTATTTCTACGCAGGATATTTTTAATTCATTTGAATTACCGAGCAAGGTGGCTTAGAGGTTAGCATTCTCGTCTTGCATTCGGTAGACCCAGGTTCGATTCCCGGGTCGGCTCTCCTCGATTGTGGTTTTTCATGGTTTCCCACAATTCCTCCAGGCGAATGCTGAGATAGATCCTATTTTAAATTGGCCATGACCGTCTTCCAATCGGACCAATCCCATCCCATCCTCCTTATTAAAGTCCCAAAAAATACTGGAAATACATTTATCGCTAAATTGTGATGGTGGGGTCCATCATGACCAAACTGCTTAGTTTGACTTAATTTGTATAATCTCCCTTCCCCCCCACCCCCCCCTGCCAAATGGTACTATGTACTGACTGCAGGGTAAAGAATTGAATTATACACATGTAAGTAAAAAAATTACAAAATTAGGGCAAACCATGGTTGTTTTCAAATTTAGACACGCGAGCTTTCACTAAACTTTAGTGAATACCACATTACGAAGAATCAAATCAATTAGTAAGAAGAATGATTATATAAACCTGAAACTCAAACATGTTTCGTATTATTCGTAAACGTATTAGTGTCAAATTATGCACATTGAACAAATTACTGGTTGGTTCGTTTAAGGAACAGGGCATGTTAGTTGACTCCTATCTTAATTTCATTTTGTAAAATAACCAATGGGTGATTTTTGGAACCAATGCGATGATATTTGCGTAAAAGTCACACTTGAGATCGCCAAAATTGCTTAAAATGTTCCAAATATGACGATTGTTAACAGGAGGTTGTTCTGATCAATTTTTAATCAGATAATTCAACAACGATCGTAGCTCCCCAAGCTAAAGGTACGGTTTGACTGGAAACCTATTAATGTTTACAGCAGCAGAGTGAAAAATGTGCATGAAGTTCGTTATTTTTAAGGAACTGTTAAGAAAAAAGTAACTTAGCGGCATTGCTCCATCAGCCACTTTTGTCAAGTAATGTAGTTGGTTCATGTCAAGAAACTATTGCAATGTCTATACCTCTCAACATTTACCACCAAAGATAGACGAATACTTTTGCAGTAGCTGAAATGATACGCTGGGCTGAAATTCCAGCAACTTGTACAATTTACTTTTACTATACTATATGTAACTCTATAGATGGCGTAGTATGAATGGCAACTACAACTGTATACCTGGTGTAATCTATGTAATCTAATTATGTAAGAGCTGCGCGACTTTTCTAACTAGGAATTCTGCTCGAATAACGGATCTTTGGACTAATTGAATTATTTTTCGAAAAAATCTCGAATGTCCTCTAATTATAAGCTTAAGGGCTCTACTCGTTATCTCCGAAGTGAAACTCGTGGGAATTAAATGAAAAGGATTTTTACTCAGTAAAGCCAAATTGGGTTCTTTGACACGATGAGGGTTTCCTCGGGTGAGGATCGGTCACCCTAGCAATGACCGTTAATTCGCCATCTCCGTCTCAAACAAATGCGTTCAGTTTACTCCATGCTATTGAAGAGCCCTACATGCGTTTGTTGATTGCGAACGAAATTATCCAATCCCCACTTAAATTCGGCGTAAATTGAAAGCTTAAACGATTTCTTACGGAGCACCTGCGGTTCGTTTGCAAATTAAAGTATACAGTATGTTCATCTTACGCAACGATGGATGTCACTGCAAACCCTTTGTATAAATAACCGTCAAATCATCGAAGTTCATGTAATCACATTGTTTAGCAATGCTTCCCAAGAATAACTGAGCAACAGTTTGTGGGTTTGTGCATACAATGGAAGCTCGTTAATAAGAACTCTTTGTACGACTTTCATGTCACTGGAAGACGAATGTTAATTTTATAAAAAAAAAATCCAATTTTAAATTTTTTTAGCTAAAACGAATGAATTTTCGAGTTCCCGAGCTTACGCGCTGTGTTACGTTAAAAGGAACGTTAATGGAAAATTTTCCGATAAAAGTTGCAGAACGTTCACATTCATAGCATGGGGAAAGATTTCATCCAAACTTCGATGAAAATTTGGTTCTTATTGTTGAAGTCGTGTTTTTTCTCTTGGAAATGACCAGTTTTAAGAAGATACATTTACAAGTAGATGACTTGCAAGCAACACAGATTCATTTCCGTACTTGAAAAAAAAATTAAAGTCTATGATGTAGATGTAGGTCGAAAAGGCATACAAAATATTGAATGGAAGACACCAATTAAAACATTGAAAATGGCCATCTCCAGAGAATCGATGAAATTCCTCAACAACCAATTAGTTTTGACAAGAAAATCTTGCATCAAACATTGAGAATGGTCATCTCCAAGGAATCGAGAAAATTCCATTACTAAGCATAACGTTTTAGAATGAAAACCTTGCACAATGATGTCAGGAATATACTTAAGATCTTAAATCTGCATGCATATACATATTGATGCTTTAAGAAAATTCCTGTGGGATACAGAGAGACTGCATAAATACGTTCATACTCAAGAGATGTCAAGATGACAGTTTAATTGGATTATCAATACCTCAAAAATATCTGTTGCTAAATATTAAAATTATGTAATTCTTTTAATGTATGCAAAATGTCTTGGCAATCTCATAATCCAGAACCTCAATTTTTTTTTGAAATAACAAAATGACGCTCTATAAAACTTTTAGCACATACATGTACATCGATTATATTTCGCAATTAACTATTTTTTTTCTGTGGAAACGAGCAATATTAATCTTCCAGCCCCAGTTGCGTACGCTTGTAATTCATCCGTTATTTGTTCTAAAGCTTGACTACATGTCGATTACCAGATTAGCAAACAACACGGAAGCAAAGTTTAATTTCCTGTTTAAACGTTAATACATGTACTGTATTATATAGAAAATGACAAAATGAGAATCGATTTGGTGCCCTACCTGTGTGATTGGAGGTGTTGCAAGCATCTTTGTCGCCAAACTCGCAAGCGGAGTCAGCGGGTGGAAAAAGCAAGAGCGCATTGGCGCCACCATCCACGAGACTGACGTTGTTGTCCCGGACGTACAGCAGAGGACGATGGGAAAGGTACCTGTGCTCGTAGTGCAATAGCGTGTAATGAACTTTGACTCCGTCGGCTGGCGTACTCATGATAGGTCCCAGAAATCCCCGGGCCGTGATGCTGTCCATTCCTATTTGCATTTCTTCAGTCAGAATTTCTCCTTCCCTCCATAGCAACCTCGATATCAGAACGCTCATCATGAGAGCGACGCAATCGTAAACTCGATAAAACAACTGATATTCTTCATCCTGAAAGAAAATGTCATACAAAAGTTCTTGAACTCGATATTTAATGTTGCATTCGTTGTCATTTGTCATTACGCTATTACTTAATTTGATTATGCATGCAAGTCACATTTTCATACTGTATCCCAACAGTGCATGATGGATGCAATATACACAACTTTTATATGTGGCATGAAGTCGAACCTACTTGGAATACTTTTACTTTTGCAAGATAGAAAGTATAGTGGTATGTACAGTACTCTAGCTGAAAGGCATTTTAAGCCACAATGCATTGTGCCAAAATATCAATACACGTACATGTACTTTCATCCTATTTTGCATCGAGAGGGATTTAAGCCCTACAACTGCACTTTACTGCCAATAATAACTACATATTTCGTATATTTGAAAGCATTCTCCCCAAAATCGATCGAATCTCAAGATTTTTATCGGGCCGATAGCAGGTTAATAGAGATGTACGATCGATCGCCTTAATATCAGAACAAATATCTATATACACTGCAAAGGCATTGCATTTTAAATATAAACTAATGGTTGCAAGCAAAACCAAGATGCATGCCTATACAGAACTACAAACATATCCGGAAATAACGTTTTCAGGTGTCTAAACATCGTGAAAGCGTTAGTTCAAGATCATAGTCAAATTTTTGTTTTTAAATAACAGAGATACATGCATGTAATTAATTTTTCAGAACGTAATTCTACACTGGAAAAATAGTTTCCATGTATTAGGAGTATACTGTATATTACTGATTTCAAAATTTCACTCAAGATGATCGCTGATTATTACCAATTATTATAGCCTATTCTTTTTACACGCGTGACATCGCGAATCTTAAAGTGCTATTCGCAAATTTTCGGTCTGAGTAAAACTATTATTACATAATGCGTTGCTTTCGAAATTTCTATAAATATACACATACTGTTTTACTACTTAATTACAAAGTTCTTCCAGTTAACAAACATTTCCCGAGCCACAGTTTAGAAACCACTACTCGAACTTCACCAATAATTCATAAGAAGTTCATTTTAAATATTTCGAGCAGTTCGGACTTAAGGCTGAAATGCATCACCGTAATGGCAGCGCTGCGTTGCTGTCACGTGACGTTTCCGACAAATATAGGTCCGTGTTTATGCCCATGTCCGTTTATTTATGCGTAGCGAGATTCGCGTTACGCATATATGTATATATACAGACACGCACATAAACACGGACCTAAATTTGACGGAAACATCTTGTGACGGAGCATGATCTATTTCAGTCGTAGGCCTCGCATGATTCACACGCATCACGCGTGTAGCGCCCATATTAAATCTTCATCGAAATTTAATTTGATAAGTGATTTATTTGATAATTGCGGCTGCACGAGAGAAGTTTCGCGTTGGACTGTTTGAAGTTTTTCCCCTTCAAATCAAATAATGGATTTCGATTTTCCAAGGTCGCTGGATGCGTGCCTTTCGCAAACAGGTCTTCAAAAAAACGCATTAAAGCAGCAACCCAAGCAGGCTATCACGCTTCCTTCCGCCTCAAGGATGGCGGGAATATCACGACAGATAATCGTCAGAAAATTGCGAGGCGACATATGAAGTGAAAAGACAAATAATCCAATTAAGCGGCATTAAATTTCAACCGATTTCCAGAGAAAAAGATTTTTTTCCATGGCGAAGTGCGAGAGATAGGCAGGCGTGCCCCAAGCGGCGGAATTTGGAAATACGCATCACTTGAAATGTAAAATGATAATAGCGTATGAAAGTGCATCGCCTCGAAGCAAACGATTTACATGTACCGTATATATAGTTATAGTTTAATAGGAGCTTATTATTTTTATTTTTGCTAGAAAACTCAGAGCATCCCATGGCTGCAACGCACAAAAGCTGCGCACAGATACAAGCCCGCGCGATTAATTTAAGAAAAGTAATTAGACGAAGTAAAACTGATTTGTGCTCGGAGGGGAAACAGGGGGTTTGTTACAGGAAATTATGCACCTAGGAGAGTACGAGGCATCTAAGAACAACTGCAATTAGAAAGTAAAATAGCCGTTGAAAATCTTCTGTTACAAGAAGTTTTGATTTTCGCTCATGGATGTGGTTGCAATAAGAGTACTCAGAGAGGCGTTAAATTGTGCTCGATTTGGGTACAATTCAACGATTGTGACAAATATGCAACATTTATTTTGAAGAGCCAATTAGCCACGTGACCAAATCCTGAATATTCGTTATACCAATAAATATATGCAGGATTTGGTATCGTAGCTTGGCTCTTCAAAATAAATGTCGCATATTTGTCATAATCGCTGATTTGTACCCAAATCGAGCACAATTTAACGCCTCTCTGAGTACCCTTACTATGTCACGTGCATGGGAAAAGAACAGGAGACAAAATGTATTTGGTGGCGATGAAAATTGCCTTACATATTTGCGGTGCTCAGGCAAAAACATAAATGGCACTCTAGGCTGTCGTGAGGGGATTTTTAAACCAATTTAAGTCGATTTTGTACCGTGACTTCACGACTGCCAAAAGTTCCATTTGTAAAGTCATTGTTTGAGTACCCTCACTATTTGATAGTTTACGCCACGTCGTACTGAAAAGAAATAAAAGGAACATGAAATAGTGTATATATACATTATTTCATTTCAATTTCCAACAGTTTAACCCTGTGGGCATAAAACTTATGTTTGAATTTTAAGAAGGTCTGTCATATACAGTAGTTGTAAACATCGATTGAACATTCATGCAGCAATTACAAAGGAAATAAAAAAATCACGTATTTCCTTTTTATTTTTGAAAAACAAAAATAAGTTGTTTACAAGTCGTTACTCATCGATTCAAAGAATATAATAGGGTGATCAGACAGATGCTTTACGAAAGGCAAGTTAGCAGTCGGGATTTCACGTGCATGCTAAAAAACGATATAAACAGCCATAACCTCGAGTGAGTTTTTTTTAACTACAGTGTAGTTAGCGTGTTGATTCTGCACATGACTTCACGGCTGCTAAAAGTGTCTTTCGTGAAGCTTCTGTCTGAGTACCACTGACAATATCCAATAAGCGAAGCTTGACGCAACCTAGACATGCACATGTAGGTGGATGCAAAACAGAGCAACAATAATAAAACATTAATGCTGAAAAATATCCCTATTTTACTCCCAATGACGTTCATGATTGTTATTTCATCGAATTTTTATCATTTTTCTTTCATACTGCACTTCTATATCATTTCTGTTTAACGTGGGAAGAAATAGTAGGCGAAATGCAATAACGTTCTGAATTATACATTCATGCATGTTTGTCTATTTCAAATATACGAGTGTACAATTTTTTTTTTCAACAATATTACATGAGAAACGAGTTTTTCCTTGGAAAAAAGTACTGTATGCACAGTATAATTACGATGAAACAGATTGACATGTAAACACTGCTCAGCATCGGAAAAAAATATTTTTTCAAAAGCCTCCACAGAGGAATCTCTCGTTTTTGGAATAATCAAATTTTCATGGGCCGAATTTCGCAAGTCCTTCGCTCCGTTACGCGTGGAGTCCCCCAGGGGGCGCCTCCGGGGCATAATTTAATTAAACACCACTTACCTTCGTAACGTTAATGGCGTTTTGAAATTTGCTGTTCTCCAGCGCGCCGTCGTAAGTGGCATTGGGCGGGACGTAGGTGAAAACCAGCGGCGTGGGGGTCAGCGAGAAATTCCGGGCTGTGGTCAAGCTAAGTGGCGGGATGAAAGGATGGCGGACGTGCACGGCCATAAAAGCGCATCTTTGACCGCTAAGCATTCGCAGCTCGACTGCCTTTTGCATCACGTAATGCATTTCGAGGGAATTAACGGGAACACAAAGGATGATTGCTAGAAAAAAGAAACGTGAAAAGAAAATCGAGTAAGATTTTTGCAAACCGCGAAACGGTCAGCCATTTCGTCTTTTCGTGGCCATAGCCTGCTCAAAGGCATTAGCAGCGCGAGCTGACCATGCTCCCATCTTGCTACCATTGGAAGAAACGGACATTAGCAAAGCAATTGAACATAGCACTCTTTAAAAAGCCCATTTTGTTACATTATAATATACATGAATACATGTACATTCGCCAAGGAGCGTAGGTGGCGCTGCTAGCGATTGTTTCTCGACTTACAAATAGAAACAATTCCAGATGAGTGCGATATCATGAGTGTAGGGTTCTTCGCATGAACCAAACGTATGCATGCAGGTTGAGCATCCCTTATGCAACATGGTTGGGATCGGAGTACGTGCTTGGAACTTTTTTCGGATTTAAGTATACATGTACATGTAGTTGTATTTCCATTTCTTCAAGTGGTTGGAATGTGCATAAATTTCAGGCAGAGAGACTTAATTAAGCCCAACCAGAATTTATCATTTTGGAAATCAAATGAATCATTTCACTTCATGTTAAGCCAAAAAAAAATCAATGAAAGATTCTTGTTGTGGTCAGTTAATTCTCGCTGCGACACATTTATATTTTAATACACCATAATGAGATGTCTTGGAGTTTGGAATTCCCCAAGTCTAAACATGAAATCCATTTATGTTTCATATGTACATTACCTTAATTTTATGCACATATCCTGAATTTTAATTTTATTCAATACTATTAATATACATGTAGTTTGTGTATACATGTATTGTGCACATGAGGGTCAGGTGGGAAATTACCTACTTGAATCGCCATGTCGTCATTCAGAAATTTTCGGATTTTGGAACATTTTGGACTTTTGGGATTCTCAACCTGTATTTATATAGGTTCTAAATCTATGAGCTAGGTCATATTTTTTATATTTTAAGCTATTGCGATGAAATATGATATCCTGTAGTGCACAAAGGTTACGTGCCGTATCCAGCCAATTATTCCATCGTAAACACGTTTCACATTTCTGTCCGTGTCATTGGATGCTGCCATTAGAAGCCCGTGACGTAGGATTAACGTCAAATAAAAGCGTTTAACACGAATTCAGGAACGTTATACGAGCACTAGTGCGCATTACATTGGTCATTGCTCATTCTAGGAAACGATGAAATGGGTGGAAACGACCAAACACGGAACGGCTTTTCATTTAGGAGGCAAAAGCGTCACCAACGAACGGGTTAATTTCACCCGCATCAAACCATTCAAACGGATTAATCGATCATCGATCAAATGAATTTGGAACCATGAAACAGCGTTACTTCTTCATTGTCGAATAATAATAACGCAGGCAGTAAATCAAAGGCGTGATGGACCATGGTCGGAATTATAATACAACATTTATATTTAATATAGTTGCCTCAATATCAGGTTATTTACGGTATTATAAGGGATTCATGTCAACACTAATATCATGTTGTTATCAACGGGCTGCCTCTCATACAGTGCATGTACCATAGCCTCTCATACTATTATACCATGTACCATTGAATATCCAGGGAATAAGGGAAGGTACAAGTATATGTCTTAACATTCTTTAAAATCTTCTAAATTGTTTGTTATTCGTATTAAGCCGGTGCCAGACGATGCATCCAAACTTGACTCAAACGTTTGACAACACGTTTGTCAAATGATATTCCACAGTTGACTTGAAGCGAGTGTTCTGCTACACGGTGTGGTATCTTTTTTGTCCAA
>JAQGAO010006774.1:0-11926 GCA_034697705.1 Ommatoiulus sabulosus | reverse complement strand
AAATACATGTACTGTATTTTACCCAGCAACAAGCTATCCAGGCCGAATTAGCAATAGTTCTGGGAACAGAAAGTTTACACTTGTTGCTAATCTGCATTTGATCTTTATCGCGTTTTATGGAAACTAGAAACTTATGGGAATCTGTGTTTCTGTTGCCATAAACAATATGAAACTATCAGAAACATAAGAAACATATAGGAACAAGCAATAAAAGTAGAAAGGTGGCGTCTTATTATAATGTCGCCCTCACTTTAGAAGCTACAACTTCAAAATTGCCAATTATTGGTGATTGCAATCAAGCGAAATAAGCTATACCATTCATTAAAAACGAGAAATCTTAATTAGTTAACCATGGATTCGGTTAAAGTATTATTTAATTCATTACAGTTCATTCAAAGGGGTACTCAGACAAACTTTACGAATCGTACTTTGGCAGTCGTGATCGATTTAAAAACTAGCAATAATCTTGTAAATTAAACCAATTAACGTGTCAATTTTGCACAGGTGGCTTCACTACTGCCAAAGTGCGATTCGTACGTAAAGCTAATGCCCGATCATCAATACTGAATGTGACTTTAAATCTTGCATTATCTAGAAATAAAAATATTTCGACTTTATGTAGGCTATACAGTATATGTCAGATTTCATTAATTTACGAGATTTCGCAGTCATAAACTATGCTTATCAAGGGATCAAAAAATGGTCAATCTTTGGGCAGACAAATGTTTGGCTAATGTCGCTGATGTAACTCCACACAAGAAGTTCAGAAACTGGAAGAAGGGATGGAGTCTTCCCGATCAGCTCACCTTTCACCTTGCAGCCCTAGGGTTCAGACTCCCCCACGTTTCGTTTTGTTCCCTCCCCAGGGCCCTTTCTTGCTTGGGCAAAAAGTGAAAGCCAAATGTCAGACAGTCTACTTGGCCCAGACCTCTGCATTGGTCCAAAAGGTGATACAAGAAAGAGTTAGCAAAATAGACAACAATCGAATCTATTGAATGTAAAGTGGGTGAGAGCAGAGGCTCAGTGCTCCTTTAGGGGACCCCGAGACCCACGGGTCTTATTTGATGCGTGCGAGGACAATGGCCGCATTTATGGGTTCGGTAATAGGGCCAAGCGAAGAGTCTTTTTAGGTGTGACACCGACGCACCCCACTCTAGCTGCACGCATTGATACAAGAACCTCACCAAACTTCCAGAATGGGGCACCAGTTTTGTTCATGGTGGCATTAATATCACTATACAGTATATTTAATCATTGAAAACATCCACGGTATGCCTACTTACCAAACTCTGCGTTAGGCCAATTGTCCTGCATGTCCAAGAAGTCCTTCATTTCGTGGATTCATAATTTCCCACGCAGTGGACATCAATGTTTACCAAACATTGAATTTTCAATAAAAAATATCTTGTGATCTCGATGGACAATAGCGACACGATAGTCAAACGCTCCTGCGAAACTGCGAGATAATCCCATGATTCACGATTTCAATTAGTGATGTTAGCAACTGCCACCTGTGAGAAAATATTGATATTACGAAATTTAAATATTTTAAGGATTATACCAAATGAGAAGTTGACAACTATGAGGGGCGCACGTTGGACCGAAAAAATATTGTACATGTATAATTAAAAACAATTGACACAAAAGTATCAGATATTTATCCTGCGAACAAAGTCAAAGTTTTGTGTTGTTCTAAGTGAACTTCCTGAGTTACAGGTACAATGTAGGTTAAGTTGGGAACTTGGGATTGAAGAGTTTCTGCAAATTTTTATTATTTCAGGTATAGAATTAAATTTCCTCACAAATAACCGAAATTTTTCTATTGAATTTTACTGCATATTTTTAACTTTGTCATGCGTTACTTTTCAATTAATTAAAAACGTCACTTTAGTTTCAAAAAGCGCCATCTAGGGTTCAATCCTCGCAACTGTTAATTTTTTATAAATTTTTTCAAATGGACATGTACGTTTTGAATGTCGCCACTTATAGCGGATTCGGCTGGGCACACTTGTGTTGTCCACTTCAGGTGCGGGTGAAAATGGATCACGTGTCACTTAATGCACGATGCGACCTCCCGATCATCCTATCCGCCATGTTGGGTGCACCTTATCCGCCAGCTCCCTTGATGGTGGATGCGGTGCACACCTGGTGCACATCCGGTGCACGGAGTGTAACCAGTCGATTACCGAACGTAGGGTGCACCCACTTCGCTAAAGTATGCACCATTGACCAGCGGTATTGAACGGGTACAGAAACGTACACCCGGTGTACACCGGTGTGCCCAGTCGCATTCGCCATTATAGGCACCTACACCTTAGATTAAAAATCATACCATCTATGTCGAAATTATGAAATCAACTCCTTCGGGATTTACGAAATAATAGCGGTACTCAAAACTGTCAGACAGAATTAGCTTTCGAACAGCACTTTAATTAGCAGTATTGAAGTCACTTGTCCAATATCGCTGTTTTTAAACTGCCAAAAGTGTCCTTCGTTGAGCTTCGGTCTGACTACCCTTATTATTCATTTGAATAGTTACACTTCAAAATACGCGCTTACTATAATTTTTTTGATAAACTGAAATGGTGTACATTCGCACTTCCAATCTGGCAATATTCCAACTGCGCTATGGTTTCCTGTCCAAACAAGATTGTCGCAATACGGCATTGACAGCATGGCCTCGGTGGCTCAGTAGGTAGAGCGTAAGTCTCATAATCTCAACAGAGAGGTACAATCTTAAGGTCGTGAGTTCGATCCTCACCCGGGGCATCTTTTTTTTTACTTTTTTCTGCGTTTTTCATCTTACTCCGTTTGATGAAGGGTAATAATCTCCAGATCGCTACGTAACCAAATATGACTAATTTCCCTAAGTAACGACATACTGTGGTAACGAAATTTAACTGAGCTTTTATTCGGCCTATAGTTTACAACAAACCGTCAAAAATCGATATCAATGGGGGCCTGTGTTTAAGCAGAGTGCAATATTCTTTACGGCTATTAAGCTGCGAGTTTGATGAAAATGAATGATTGGAGTGGAGATTGCGCTTGCACGTGGCCATGCAAATAAGGATCTCGGTCAACAATGCCACCAAAACTCTAATTCTAGAAGAGTGATCAATGCATTAAGCGTTGGGAACAAAAATCGCAACGTTCCCACGTTCCCTGCACTCGGGCCATTGAAAGTTGCGCGTGTGAAGGCCAAGGGGGGAAATTTTTGGCAGGAAACGCCCGGCCACGTGATCACGCGTACGTTTGGGCCACGTGGCTAAAAGCAGGGTGGAAAATGTGATTGTCCTTTGCTTTTGCGTACACTTTAGGTAATTTTTTTCTAGATTCTGGACTTTGTTGAGTCCAAACCGCACAGGCACGACTGCTTTCCAAAATATCGATTTGCGAGCAATAAAAATGGATCAATCCAGTGGTCTTAATCCAATTAATTAGAATGATTGGACGACAATATTTGACACGAGCTCTGGTGCTTAATTATTATAATGGGAGTACTTTATGTATTCATGCTCGTGAAGCTGCGATTAGACGTTCTTCGGTTGAACCACTTGGGAGGAGGACAAAAAAAGTCCATAAAACGAGTACTGTAAGCACTTCATTAGCAATGCCTCATCGAGTGTGCAGGAAAAGTAGCTCTAAAATTTAAATGCAATTCGGAACTAATATCCAATTCCTAAAAATTGATCGACCTAGAAGTCTAATATGCAGGTGTAACCATTGTTAAATTTTGCCCTGTTCAGCCCTGAAATTGTCAATGTTCTTAAGAAGTTCTTCAAATTATTGACGCAGTTGGTGATTGTTATCACTTCAAAGACCCACTCTTCATGATCTGTTATAATGCGTATTTTTAAATTCATCGGCTGAAATACAATTCACATGCTTTCTTTCTGCATGTGAACTAGTTTAGATCATAACGTACATGTATTTTCCATAAAATTCAATTGTTAGTCGACTTGTGCCAACCCGACAGAGGCTCAAGCACCCAATGATAACATGATAAGATAACCATTATTTTTGGAAGTGCACAGGAAGGTATTATAAAATCAGTGTTTATATGCTTTATACATTCGACTCACGTTTATCGAACCTGTATGGACCCCAGAAAACGTTCGTAAAATAGAAAGTTTCTAAATGGGATTATGGGAATTATAAATTACATTTCATTATAATCAAATCTACATTACAGACATCAGTAAATGCAATCTGTACTTACCTCTGTTTATTTGTGATTTCAAAAAATTCAGTAACAAGCAGCACAGACACATTTTCTTGTTTGAAATTTATATTTAACCCCCAATTTACACAACACAGGAGGATCGCGGACCTATTAATCCATTTTTTTTTGGAGTAAAGTAATGTTAATTTGAGTTGTGGAGTCTTATTTTACTCTCGTTTCTCTTCTTACCAACATAGAATTGGTCCAAAATCAAATCAATTTGGGGAAATTCCCGGAAGTTAACATGTAGTGAAAAGATTACATACACTGGAGTTCGTAATTGAGTTCGTAAAAAAGTGAATGCAGTGTCTAATTTTAGTATACCTCAGAGCTAAAATTAACATTTGATATTTTGGATACTTTTTTGGACTAAAGGAGTTGTTCGTAAAAACGTTGTTTTTGTAAATGGAAGGTGCTCAAAAACGCGAGTCGGCATACAAAGATCATATGTGAAATTTTTAGTGCAAACTTCTTGCTATGGTCTATGAGCCATTTACACGTGACACGGGCCACACTACCCATTCATAAGATTCTTTCCCGAAAAAAAATTGAAATAAATTTGCACCCCAACTTTGTTTCAATTTTGATTATTAAAGATTCAATCAATAGATAAT
This sequence comes from Ommatoiulus sabulosus, assembly GCA_034697705.1. Classification (NCBI taxonomy): domain Eukaryota; kingdom Metazoa; phylum Arthropoda; class Diplopoda; order Julida; family Julidae; genus Ommatoiulus; species Ommatoiulus sabulosus. The sequence goes on along the minus strand of JAQGAO010006774.1, from coordinate 7,090 downwards.
TAAATTGGGTATTCTTATTTCATTTCTATTTCGTTCCATTCTATTCTATATTTCCATTATATATCACCGTTCTATATCCACATTTGTCCATTCCATTTCTAAAATGTTTTTGCAAACATTGCCTCGCACAAGGCCAACGTCAAAAATCCACAACCAACCAACCAACCAGCCAACATGCTGATTTTGTCATTATTTTTGGAAATGCATAAATTTCGATTGAAACAAGCCTAATTTTTAATTTTAAAAATCATTTTTATATGCGGACAAAAAAATGCTAAGCCCAAAACTATAGAAGAATCCCAGCGTGGGACACCCGATTATCCTTTCAAGCTCCCCTTCCATCCTTCTAATCCTCATTTCTGTCCTTTTGTCCGAGTGTCCAACATGGATGATCCCTCCACGAATCATCCTTTAATCCCATTTGGACTTGTCTGTTTGTAAATGCACGAGTCACTGGTGCTCAGGCACTTAAAACAACATTATAATCGAAAGCCTAAAACGTCCTATTATTTGGGTTTTATAAAACTGGCTGCCATTGATAAGAATCATTTTCCCACGGATGTGGGCATACATAAATATGCATTTTTTTTAAACAAAAGCTAAACAATCCAGTAAATTATCTATAGGTACTGCATGCTCGAACGGAATAAGTTTAATTATGAAACGCAGATCAATTTGACAATTTTCGGATTGAATTTACAACCTTTGAAGGAGACAAAAGTTAAACTAGGGCAGTATCACATTAAATTGACAGGTTTGCGAAAAAATACTTTCAAATGTCACCTTTTCTTTCTAGAAGTACGAGGTTTTTACGACGTTTCCCACCGGATGTCTAGATAGCGAAACGACACAAAAACTGTTTAAAAATCAAAATGTGTGCGATAAGAACCAAACCTTTTTCTTCTTCGAATAATTGAAAATCAGTGAGTGAGCTCGTCCGTGCTGTAATTGCCATAAAAATACTGATGACAAATTTACAACGTTGACAAAATCTCAAAATGTTTAGCAAGAGACTCGAGGGATATCTTAAGGCGAGTAATAAAATAGCCGAAAATGTTACTTTAGTGGGGTGTTACAATTAGCGGGACAAATAACATAACAGCTATTTTGATAAATCGCCTAAGAATTCGATTGTAGCAAAAAACTGCCAGATACGAAGCATTTGCCTGAGTACCCCTATTCAGTGGGAAGCGCACGCGATATGAAACTAATTCACGGTTTATTTGCTTTGAAAAAAAAACCTAAAGTTTGGTGAATTTAAAATACATTAATAAAAATCTAAAATAAAACAGTCATTAAAAAATGTGAATTTTTTTTAAAAATTGAGGAGTATTTATAACTCAGGCTTAAATTCGTTGCATTCCCCCTTAATTGTTTATGTTTGACATTGGCCCTGCTAACCTTTTCAACAGTTAAGATAAATAACCAAGAATGACGAATTCATAAATTTTAAATTTCCCACGAGTCAATTTTAAAATTTAAAACTTAATTTTTTATCCGATGTTGCCCTGATAAAAATGGCACTTTTTCGAATTTCATTGATTTTTTTTTATTATTTTAAAATGAATCCGTTGTGAATTTATGAATGTGAAATTAATTCAAATCAATTGACGAGCATTTATATACAACGACGTAGCATTTATATACAATGTACTGTTGATGGGCTTTTTTTCAAATTCCAGTGGATGTGAACGTAATTAAAATTAATTAAAAACTTCAATTTTACACGATGTTGCATTGACTATAGATGTCGCTTTTTAAACTCGATTGATTTTTTTAATTTTAAAATTAATGCGGTGGGAAATTTGTGCATATGTTAGACTATAAATTTAAAATTAATTAAAAACTTAAAAATTTTCTCCGATGCATTAATATAGAAGGCGTTTTTTCATATTTCATTGATTTGAATATCAATGCGTCGTGAATTTTATAAATTTATGAAATTTTATGAATTTGAAATTAATTTAAAAACTTTATTTTTCACCCTGACTTTGCATTGACATAAGTGGCGTTTTGTTCCAATTTCACTGTTCTCTTTTTAAATTTAAAATTAATGCATTTTATTTATGAATTTGAACTTAATTCAAATTAAAATCCCTTAAAATCTTATCCTTCATATTCCGCACTTAAAACAATTATTTCATTGCAACTACTCTTTACATATAGACTATAGCAGGGCTTCCCCAGAAATTTCAATTTCAACTTCCCTGACTTTTCCAGGTTTTAAAACAAATTTTCGGTCCTGACCAACGACAAAAAATATTGACACGATTTTGAAATATCTACAAGGACAACTTTCAATATTTTTGAAATATTTACTAATGTGAATTTTCCAAAATTAGCATGACAATTGTCTGAAAATGTTACAAATTTGTATTCGAAAAATGTGAAAGTCTTGCAAATTTGTACTCTGAAATGTTGAAAATTTGAAGAAAATATTCCTCGGAAACTGTTGAAAATGTTACAAATGTACTCGAAAGCAATTGAAAATTTTGAAATTTATGCTCGGAAAACGTTGAAATTTTTGTTAATTTTCCTCAGAAACTGTTGAAATTTTGCAAATCTGTCCTCCGAGACGGTTATAAATTTTGTAAATATGTGCTCGGTAAATTTTTACAATTTTTACAAATTTGTCTTCGGAAATTGCCGAAAATTTTGCCCATTTTTGAATATACTCGTACTCGGAAAACGTGGACAAATGTGCAAGTTTGTACTCGGAAAAGGTTGAAAACCGAAAGTTTATCATGCAAAAAAGTTGAAAATGTTGCAAATGTGTCTTCGGAAAATTTGCAAAATTTTGATAATTTGTCATCGCAAACTGTTGAAAAGTTTGTAAATTTATGCTCAGAAACTGTAGCAAATTTGTACATGTACTTTGAAATTTTTTTAAAGTTTGCAAATAGGCTCCGAGCTAACCACGTAGAAGCATTAATTTTGGATTGCGACAACTTGGATCAACTTGGATTCCGCGGATTGGGAATACGTTGAATTTCCCTGACATTTTCAAAATAAGTCATTCTTCCCAGACTTTTCCAGAAATTTTGAAGTATTATTTTCAAGAAATAGTCACCCCTTTATAGTGCCTAAGCCTTCAAAACCTAACCAAAGACAAGGTTAAAACACAGGTAGTCCCTCTTGAGTTCTTAACGGGTTCCAAAGAGTGGTTTATGCCCTCTGGTGGGGGTGGGGGAGGGTTAAGTCATTGTAGCTCGGCACATCCTGGTGCAATTTGCGTGTCTGTCGAGTGGGTGGCGTTGGAGGCAAAGGCAAACCGCATCGCGGAAGTGCAATCCTCGCATTAAGAGCAAACTCTTCGTATTGCTCCTTCTGCCACAATGCGATATTGTTTGTTTGTTTGGGTGTCCCGGGCAGGCTCTCCTCGCGCCCGCCACTCGCACGTGACCGCCCCCCATCAACAGGTGCTGGTGGTGCAAGAGGCAAAGACGGTCGACGATGTCGCGTGGGATCCAGCGCCACCGTCTTTTCCCACGTGCACGCATCAGCCGAGGATGACGTAGCAGCAGCCGCGATTAGAGCAAAAACCTCACCCCCACACACCGAAATCCTGCCCCCTTTAAGCGGCGCTGCATGGTGAACGAGAGGCTAGGCCTTGCGCAAATAGCACTTGCGGCAGACTCCATGTACGTTTCGCATGCCACGCGATAATTAGTCCGGATCGACCGGTCGGATTGAACAATGGCTTTGCGAACCGCAGTTTGGCAGTCGTCAAGTCACGTGGGTGAAAGGAATGCATGGGTTGGAGTACTGCGATGACCTTGATGGGATTGTGCTTGGCGAGTTTGCGCGCGTGTCCAACTGCCAAGGTGCGAGTCTCAAAAAGGGATCTGAGTACCCCTTTTGGGTGCATTACTTTAGCTCTATGAGATGCGACCAGTTACCTGCGTGCGTGCATTCGTGCAATTTGCCAGTCGGGGGCGGTGCGATCGTATACCTGAAATGATCAAAACTACAAGAAAACACTTAGGATAACTCGTGGATAAATTCATTTTCTTAGTTTTTGTAACATTATAAACAATGTATAAAATGGATGCCTTAAAAAAGGACTGCAGTTTTGGGTATACGAAATCCAACTTTTTTCAAAAATATTGCTTTTACGTTACATTTAAATAAAAGTGCCACGGTAAAGTAACTCAGATATAAGGGTCTATAGGTGCAAGTCTCAAGAATGGGTCTGAGTAGCCTACCCTTTAATGGGTGCAATACTTTAGCTGTATGAGATATGACCTGCGTGCGTGCATTTCTGCAATTTGTCAGTCAGAGGCGGTGCGATCCTATACCTAAAATGATAAAAACCGATAAAAACTAAGAAAAAACACTTAAAGATCAAAATTATTTACTCGTGGATAAAATTTTCAATACTAATCAAACGAGTATTCTTAGTGTTTTATATTATTTTATATAATATTGCTGGTTTTTATCAGTAAAAAAACAATGTATAAAAATACCTTAAAAAAAGGACAGTTTTAGGTATAAAATTCAACATTTTCTAAAAATATTGTTCTTACTATACTGTATATATAAAACAAACTATGTGCTATTAGGTAACTCAGAATTCGGAATTTCACGTTTGTAAAATTCCTGTATACCGGTACATGTTAATTTTAAATGAATTAAAAACCTATAAAAATAGGGGGGAATCCATATTCGGGTCAATTTTTTTCTATAAAACATGAAATATACCTATTTTAATTTAACTGATTTCAAACCCTGAGTGCTCTAAGTGAAAGCCAACAAATATATTTTAAGCATTCAATAATGTAATTCAGATTCAATGTTATCAAATGGTCGCTATAGATGGCGCGTGGCCGAATTGATTTTCTGGACTAAAGTAGCTCTTTGCAATTGGCAGAGTTGGTTATATAGAATTGGGGGAGTTGGGACATTAGGCGTATGCAATTTATGATCTGAATTTGTCAAAACGGATCTCATGAAAACGACAATTAATAATTTTGTGTAGATTAACCTATAGGGAGTTTGGAGCCCTTACAGTGTCACTCCAAAAGAACATGTAATGTAGTACATGTACACTGTATATGTAGAAGCATGACTTCATATACGTCATACATACTTCTCCCAAATATATTTGGGAGATGGTTTATGGTTTTTAGCATCACTTTACGTACATGCATATCGTTTAGCTACATGTAGTCACGAGTTGTTTATAAATGACGTTTAGCGTCATTATCACAATTTTGCAAGAAGAAGTGAAGACCAAACCTATATCTGCCACATTAAACATTTCATTGAATTGTTAAAACATATCATGCAAAACTTGAAGCTTTCTGGAGTTTTTGCAACCTGCAGCTACAAGTACTGTTAATGTACAGTTATAGTCAATCATACATGAATAATAAACAATACTAACTATATACAGAAACGATATTTATGTCTTTTTTCCAAATTTTTAATTTCTGCATAGAAACTCCGCGCTATCCTAATTCTGATAAACTTCCTAATTTGATAAAACATGCATGCGGATTTAATGGATGAATTGTCCATGTGCACACATACATGTATAGGATGAGTAGGCCGATTAATCCATTGCGCATATATTGGTCTTCATTATGACCATGCGCTAGATCCGAATACAGATAAAAAACAAAAGGCACACCCACCCACAAGCAAAGTATGAACTCAATAGAACAATGCGTATTGAATTTGGCCAAGTTAAGCCCAGATAAGCAAATCTGAAGGATGGGCACCAATCTCGCTCTCTGTCATCTTTTGGACCTTAATGTGGCATATCCCGATCCGAACTGATAGCAAACTATATTGAAGAGCCTATATGGGAAATCTGTTTAAATGGATTAAAACCACAGACCCCTCAATGTTAAGCCAGCTTCTGCACTGTTTTTATGCTTTTAAAAGCAAACTGTGGTTGAAACTTGAAATTAGCATAGCATTTTGAATTTTGGTTAAAGATTTATACGTCTTCAGGTATAAAATATCAAAATACAATAAGTTTTCTATGGAAGAACATATAGACTTGGCAGCTCAAGGGGATACATATACCCATAACAGTAATTTCTAAAAATTAAAATAAAATTACTTAACTATTTCGTTTTAAAAGTAGGAAATAGTAGACGTTTATTTCTCTTTTTGTAGCATGTTTTATCCCAAGTTTCATACTCATGCTCTCTTAATCATTTTTCATTAATTTTTTTACAGAATGTAAATACTTTGACAATTTAATTTAAAAAAAACTTAGGAAGAATGTAAAACTTATGCAAACATTAAAAAAAGCTACGCTAGAATCTTTGCACGTCCGATTTTGCATTTTTTAAAAGTTTATTTTTTAAAAAAAAATAATTTGAAAAAATAAAACATTTTTAAAATTTTGTGGAATTTAATAGTCTGAGGTCGATGAGTTGTATTGATGTAGACATGATGTTATATATGACCTATTGCCTAAAGTACTGTTGGCACAAGAAAGGTCTCCTGGCGGCTTAATTCATGGGCACAAACAGAGACCCCAGACATTAATTCATGCATTTGCAGCCAGTGACTGCATGGCTGCATTGCAGCAGGTGATGCTCAACTGGGACCTATAGAACAGGTTGCATAAAGGTGCACAGCAGCCCAGGGGTGGGGTCGCGACCTTTTTTCTCCGTTTGTCTGGGACACTCTTGTTGAAGACCCACGCGCAGGTGTTGTGTCTGCGCGGTGCCGGCAGTCACGTGCACCAGCCCCACCGAGAGCGTGGGTCCCACACTTTTGACACCTCTGCCATCTACGCCCTGCCAAGGGGAGAGAAACCCTAAAAAAAGAAACAACCACGCTCCTTCCGCATTATACCCTAATTACGCAGATGTTCTGTATGTTCCACAGTAGCATACTTGCTGCAGATTTCTTGTCAAAGAATTCCCTCACTACTACCAAAAGTGTCATTCGTAAAGCTTTTGTCTGAGCACCCCTAGGGTAATTTTACAGTTTTGATGAATTACAGGGTTCCCCATACCTGGAAAACCTGGAAAAGTCAGGGAACTTAAAACTGACCTGGAAAAGTCAGGGAAGAATGGTTTATTTTGAAAAAGTCAGGGAAATTCAACGCAGTCATGGCGATCCAAAA
>JAQGAO010006773.1:0-11926 GCA_034697705.1 Ommatoiulus sabulosus | reverse complement strand
CCAGCCAGGGAGTGAGCGCCCAGCTGGGCAGCTCACTGGCTTAAATAGCCTACGCTGCATGCCTACCTGGAATGCAGTGGGACCTTTGACCCAGGTGCGGCTGCCCTTGACACCCCCCACTAAGCCACAGCTCATCCTGAGCAAGGCACAAGACATAAGGCACAAGATCATAACGATAAACCAAGCCCAATTAAGCGGCCACGGAGCCAAGGGGAAAAGCAAAATACAAAAGATCAAACAGTTCGAAAAGCCAAAACACAAGCAAAAAAAAAACAACTCCAAAACACAACTTAACGACGAACGCCTCGTCTGCCGAACAACCAAATCAAAAGGCACAACACAAAAGTCCTAACGACGACCACCGGGGCGACCACGGGAACTGGAACGGCCACCACTCAGCGACTGCAGCCAATCCACTTCCATCAACAGCTGGGCATGATGACACTTACGTTGATCGCGTCGCAACTGGGTCTTCGACAGGGCCACCTTGGCCCAGCCCGAGAAGGACGCCTCTGCCAGTTGAAACCCGGGATCAGGCATCCAAAGCCTGCCACCTGGGCTCGCCGCAACAGCTCCTCGGAAGGACGACATGCTGGGTCGCATAGGTCACAAAACAGGCGGAAGTGGTCCAACTCAAACAGCTCCACCGCTGAAAGGCTGGACTCCGGAGACACAGCAACCTCCAAGCCGCTGGGATCCTCCCCCACCACCTCGGCGGCAACAGCCAACTGCAAACCACCGACCGCAGGGGCAGCCCCAAGGGCCACTGCTCCCTGCGGCTCCAACGCCAGCACAGCAACATCCAGCGGAACCTCCAGGACCACGGCCACCTCCGAGACAGAAACATCCTCCGACACCGCCAAAGAGGAGGACGACTCGGAAAGTGCCATAGGTAGCAACCCCGAGGGGCTCAGACCGAGATGTGAAGGGTCGACATCCGGAACATACCAAGGGGGGGATTCCAACAGAGGAGTCGACCCCAAAGGCACAGGGGCCATCATGACTGGATCCAGGGAGAACAGAGCAGCCAACAACTGGCGTTGGCGCTGTTCCCAGCGTGATAAAGGCAGCGGCACAGGAGGGGGGTCCGACCCCTCCGAATCACCATCGTACACATCCACCACCAAACCAGGGTCCGGGGCAGCCAGCTGATCATTGGCCAGCACACGAAGCGCATGGGCGACTGCCATAGACCACATAATGGCAGACGTCAGCGAACTCAGCGAGGGGACCTGGAAAGTGGCCCGCGGTTGGGGTCCAAGAGCCGCAATCCCCTGACAAGCACCTTCAGGACCACCAGCATCCACGCGAAAATTTGAATCGGCGACCTGCAAAGAACGGGAAAACGGGGCCGAGAAGAACCAACACGCAAGCAACATAAACGGTTGTAATAGCGCTTAACGTTTGACACATGAACGACGGAGGTCCTTGCCGTCCCACGGCGGGTATCTCGGAACGGATAATTATCCTCTGGGAGGCACTCCTTATACTTCTTATACCAATTATCCATTTATTTGAACAAGTGAAAAGGATTTTAAAATTAGACACAAAGCGCAACTTATGAATTTCAAGGTCCCATACAAATCAATTTTTATATGACCTGAACTATGAAAAACCCTACTAAATTATGTATGAAATAAAATATTAACAAGAATTAATAATTTTGAATATAATTACGGCAAAATATTTCATTTTAGCTTGTTTCTGCACAAAATCAGGTGACACAAAACATTTATTGGGCCTGTAACAGTAAGAGGCGCACGCCTCTTCAACATGCTTTTCACGCCTCCAGGGGGCATGGCCCAGACGAGACGGGGCATGCCAGTGTCACGTCATGTAAATGGAAATTGCTTCATTGACAGCAAGGGGGTGGCGTCACTGGCGTAAAAGTGACATGTCCCGTCTCTGCCACTGCCACGCGCCACTGCAGTGTGAATTGGGTCTAAGATTGGATAGTTATGTAAGACATAGGTAGGGGGTCCCCATTCTAGGACAGCTTAGGCTAGGAGTTTAATATTTTGAAATAATTTGAATTTTGACTTTATCTTTTAATTTCTCTTTTACTTTTTCTCTTATGATATGCTAATTAAAAAAAATTGAGCTGCTCCCTTACATTGTTTGGATCCTCTCTTTAAATGTGCTACCTCCCACAAACTTGGAGACATTTAGGTTATGAATTTTGTTGATCGTTCTGGCTGAACCCCAGATATCTTTGAGGAGACTACGCTACACATAACCACAATTGTAGTTTATGTCAGTCTGCGCCATGAAAGGCTGTGGGTTATGACACTAAATTGTACTTAGAAAACGTAGAAAAGTTTGCAAATTTATACTCGAAAAACGTGGAAAATTTTGCAAATTTGTACCAGAAAAACGTGAAAGATTTTGCAAATTAATACTCAGAAAACGTGAGAAACCGTAAATTTTTACATGAAAAACGTGGAAAATTTTGCTAATTTGAACTCAGAACACGAGAAAAATTTGGCAAATATCTACTCGGATAACATGGAAAATTTGGCAAATTAATTCTCAGAAAATGTGGAAATTTTTTCCTAATTTATACTCTGGAAAATGGCCCTGAGATAACCATGTAGACGTAATAATTTTAGATCGCCATGACTGCGATGAATTTCCATGACTATTTCAAAATAAATCATTCTTTCCTGACTTTTCCCTGACTTTTCCAGGTCATTTTCAAGTTCCCTGACTTTACCAGGTTTTCCAGGTCTGGGGGAACCCTGTATTAGGGATCGCTTCATTTTCATCGCTATTGGTAATGGGAAAGGAATTCATAGGGAAATTTAAGAATTGAAAAAAAAATTTAGGAATTCAACGGAAAATTTAGGAATTCATCGGAAAATTTAGGAATTCAACCAAAATTTTGGAATTCAACCAAAAATTTAGGAATTCATCGGAAAATATAGGAATTGAACGGAAAATTTAGGCATTCATTGGGAATTTAGGAATTCTTCAGGAAATTTAAGCATTTATCGGGATATTTAGGAATTCATCAGGAAATTTAGGAATTCATCAGGAAATTTAGGAATTCATCAGGAAATTTAGGAATTCATCGGGAAATTTAGGAATTCTACGGGAAACTTAGGAATTCGTCGGGAAAGGAATTCAACGGGCAATTTAGAAATTCATCGAAAAATTTAGGAATTCATCGGGCCAGGAATTCAACGTGAATGGAATTCAACAGAAAATTTAAGAATTCATTGAGGAAGGAATTCAAAGGCAAATTTAGGAATTCATTGGTCAAGGAATTCAACGGAAAATTTAGGAATTCAACGGGAAAGAAATTTAACGGGAAATTTAGGAATTCATCGGGCAAGGAATTCAATGGGATAGGAATTCAAAGGGAAATTTTTTAAGTAATCAGGCAAGGTATCCAACGGGAAACAATTTAATGGGAAAGTAATTCAACAGGAAATTTAGGAATTCGTTGGTCAAGGAATTTAACGGGAAGGGAATTTAACGGAAATTTTTTAAATTTCTCAGGCAAAATTCAATGGGAAAGTAATTAAATGGAAAATTTAGGAATTCATTGGGAACGAAATTCAATCACAGCAACGCATGGCCGGGGACAGCTAGTAGTAAGATATTAAGAATGCGTGTGCGTCAATATTTCAACATTTGCAAAATTTATCGAATGATACATGCAGAACATTCAACATACTCTTTAGTCCCGATTTTAAAACTAATTTGCGTTTACTAAAAATTCTCAACATCCAAATGATCGTGTAAATTCAAAAAGTAATAATCATTTTTATATTTCTAATTCTTTTTAAGTGACCAACTTATATCTACAATACCAATTAACTACTAGCAATGAGGTTTAAATAAAACCAAAATAAATAAATACATTACGAATTTATTGTATATGTACCACAAGTTTCGTTACTGTGAAATGTATTTTATGCGTTGCTTCGACGGAAATAAATACAGGGTGATTTTTAAATTCACTTCTCAGAGAAAAAAAATTATATCTTTAAAATGGTAACAGATACGAAGATAATTCATTCAAGTAACTTTAAGAGTTCTCCATGAGCTATCCCGAAACCATATTCCCTGCGACCTTAAATGTCTCGTTCAAGGTCATCCATGTGCTAGGTCTGCGGATTTTGCGGATATCTAAGAAACCGCAAGCAGATTCATTAAAAGTGTAAATTAGAACGTTGTAGGGCGATGCCTAATTAGTATAATAAAGTTACTTCCAAATTGTTTTTTCTTCTCCACGAGTTACTTCATACACACTTAGGCTGCATTACATGACACCAAAGCTTTGTGGGCTGCAAAAAATGCGACCTTAAACATGGGAAAACCATGTTTGGCGATTTCAAGACTATCGTCGCAGGTGGTGATTATTTTTAATTTGCTGAAGAGATTCATTTTTTGCATAAAAAATGGATTTGTTTTAATCATTTTAAGTGTGTGCTAAAGTAATATTAATTTATTTTTTTGCTATAAGTTTTCTAAAATGTTGCATTTGAGACCAAGCAATGTTCATAAGCAATGAATAAATTGTTATCCCCACACCTTAATACAGTTTTAAACTTTGACATCCTCAAATAAAATAAAATTGCCTTAGCACACAGTTATGATCTACAATTTAGCAGGCTGAGGTCCTATTTTAAGCGGCCCTCAAAGGCTTAGTGTCATGCAGTGCAGCCTAAGTGTGTAGGAAGTAACTCGTGGAGAAGAAAAATTCTGGATCGCTGTGCTATTTTCAAAACAATTTGAAACCAACTTTATTTTACTATACTCCGGATAGCTCATGGAGAACTCTTCAAGTTACTTAAAAGAATTATCTTCGAATCTGTTACCATTTTAAAGATATATTTTTTTCTCTGAAAAGTGACTTTAGGAATAACCCTGTATATACAGCGTAAATAAAAAAGTCTGATTCCCCCTCAAAAAGTGTCTTAACGGGGACAAAATAAAAATTCTGTTAAAGGGGACATATAGGAACCATGGAGTGAAATTTAATGGTGCAATAATATGTGACCTTTGACCAAGCTTTCAAGGTCATTCAGACAGGAAGTACTTAAAGGATGCAAAATCGACCAATGGTGTGATTTTGAAAGTTGTAGAGAGGGATGCTATCAGTCTAAAAATGCCTTATTTAGTATTAAAATGCCCTTGTGTGAATTTATGTCACGTGTCACGCGACCCATGTCAAGGGCCTTTCGGTCCGAAAATGAAAATGGTGACTTCACTGCAATGCTTCAAAGCTGTACAGGAGTGCATTTACGTCCATCACAAGACACGTTACATAAATAAACATTTATTTGTTTAATTCATATAACAACGAATATTAAGATTCATTTGAGTTTCTATGTGAACATTAAAAGCAAAAACTCTCATAGAAAACTTTAAAGAAATGCCTTTTTGAACAGTTCAAAAAATGTATGTAGTTTTATGATATTTTTTTTTAAATGTGACATCAATGAAAACATCTTTTGCAAACGTACGCAGTGCTAGCTGTTAAGATATTTTTAGAAGTAACTGAAATTATTTTCTCAAAGTTTATTTTCCTTTAGTTTTGCTTTGTTCTATAATATTTGCAAAATTGAAAACCAAAAGTGATGAATATTTTTGATGGGATACACATGAATTCCCTCAACTAAATTCATTTCTCTAAATACTAACCTAGTAGCTGGCATCAATTCCTAAAACGCTCAGCAACTTCCAAGCGTCAGGACTTCAAAGCACAGCTCACAAACTCGAACTGGCTTGCTTAAGTTGTACTTTAAAATAGGCATCTCCTTAGTGGAACACTTTGAGCACAGAAGTCGGCCACAATGGCGACTGCAAATCAACAAATTTCATAACATTATATTAAAGGAAGATTATTTTTGTGTCAAAGACTTAAAGTAACAGGATATTATTGTATTGAGCAAAATATACCAATGATGTCTTCGTGTTGCAAGGCCAAATTTGGCATTACATTCCAGGCAAGAATCTCCCTCAGACCAAGGTGGTTCCTTAGGCAGCAAATCTAGAAATATTATAGAAAAATTCTCGAACTTTTTAATTAAATAAAAGTACTCAAAAATATGCTTTATGAGCAACCAATCCAAAATCGACTAAAAGAAATACAGTGTACTTTCTGAAGGCAAATGTATTCATAGATTAATGCGTTTTTTGAAAAGATGACTTTAAATAAAAATTACTTCATTTGTTTAAAATGCTAATTTTTATAAAAATTTTGAGTTTTTTACAAAGATAATATGAATATCATTACATTTTTTGTTGCAAAATCATGTCGGTTTATTAAAATATATTATAGTTTATAAAGAAATGTCCGGTTTTCGGGAAATGGTATCATTTATGGAAATGCGTTTTTTTAAATGTCTGATCAATCTGTCCAAAATTAAATACAGTATATTCCTCTTGTCTAATATATACAGTATATACAGGGTGAGGCTTTTAACCTGAAAAACTCAAATATCCCCGAAACGAAGAATTGTAGAGAAAAACCGTTTTATATAAAAGATGTTTGTTATGAAGGGGAAAAGAGATTGTGTATACTTGCTTTTCATTTTAAGGACTTTTTCAAGGTCATTTCAATCAACTCAGTGTTATCAAATAGAAACCGGTATTTTTCTTACCAGCATCTGAATCTACGCAAACAAATAATTAAAGTTTGTTTGCAACATTTTCACATTTTGCGGTTATTTTTGACAAGATTTGAATTCGACAAGTTTCGAGGTCGAAAAACTAGGCAACTTCGCGACAATAATTTATGCAAGCTAATGAGCGTATGCTACATCGATCGAGCTCTTACGATTTGTACAGTATTCACTCTCGTGAAAGATTAGATTGTTCGACTAAAAATGCCGTACTTATCTGTAGATAAGAAAATTCGAATTATTTTAATGCATGGTGAATCTAGACGAAATTAGGAACGGGCAATTGTGTTGTACGGCGAACGCATTCCCGAAAAAAAATACTCCATCGTACAGTTCTTTTCGTCGTGTTGTGCAACAATTTTCGGAAAGTGGAAGTGTACAACCAAAAAAAAAAAAAGAAAGCGTCAAAAAACTGTAACCGGTGAAAACAAATTGCAATAATAGCTGCAGTCGCTCATAATCCTCATGGAAGCTCACGGGCATTAGCTTCTGGCACTAGAATATCTCAGAGAAGTATTTTAAGAATATTAAAGCAACATAAATTCCATCCGTATCATTTTCCATTGCATCAAGAACTCCATGAAAATGACTTCCAAAATCAAGTCGTGTTTTGTGAATGGGCACGGGAAAAAATACAAATTGATAACAATTTTTTTCTGTCAGTGCTGTTTTCTGATGAATCAACATTCACTAATAATGGACAGGTTAACCGGCAGAATATGCATTAGCGTCGAAAATCCACGATCGTTAGGGCAAGTTGGGCGCCAACGACCTTGGTCCATGAATGTTTGGGCTGGTATTATTGGAGGAAAGTTAATTGGTCCATTTTTCATTGGCGGAACATTGAATGGTCAGAAATACCGAAATTGTCTGAGTGAGGAATTACCATTATTGCTGAAAGAATTTGGTCTACAAGAAAGACGGATCATTTGGTATCAACATGATGGTTGTCCGGCACATTACTCGCATACTGCTCGAGAAGTTTTGGATGAACATTACAATGGTCCTTGGATAGGACGTGGTGGTCGAGTGCCTTGGCCCGCTAGATAACCAGATTTAGCATCTCAAGATTTCTTTCTATGGGGTTGGCTTAAAGGAAAGGTATACCAAGAAGTACCAACCACTCGAGAAGACATGAAAGAACGAGTACGAAATGCTTGTCATAATATTAATGAGGAAGCTCTTCTAGCTACTCATGAATCTTTTCTTGTAAATATCGAAAAATGTATCGAGGTTAACGGTCATTATTTTGAACATCTATTGCAGTAATTTACTAATTAAGATTGATTTATTTGTATTTTTTTCTGTGTTTGGGTATTCTTTGGTATTTACGTGTTTTTGAGCCTTTTGTGTTTTTGGTGATTTTATGGACATTGGATATTTATTCACATTTCCACTCACCTGAGTGGAGGAAAATCTACAGACAAGATTGCATGAAACGGTCGTCATAAATCGATCTATGCGATCGATTTAGCATAGTACAGTGCACAGTACATTAATGTGGACACCTCATTAGCTAGCATAAATTATCGTCGCGAAGTTGCCTAGTTTTTGGACCTCGAAACTTATCGAATTCAAATTTTGATAAAAATAAATGCTAAATGTAAAAAAGGGTTGCGAACAAACTTTAATTATTTTTTTGCATAGATTCAGATGCTGGTAAAAAAAATACCGGTTTCTATTTGAAAACACTGCGTGGACATTGGAATGATCTTGAAAAAGTCCTTAAAATGAAAAGCAAGTATACACATTCTCTTTCCCCCTTCATAACAAACATCGTTTATATAAAACGTTTTTTCTCTACAATTTTTTGTTTCGGGGATATTTGAGTTTTTTAGGTTGAATACCTCACTTTGTACAGTACATATAAAGACCTTAATATAAAGTATATAATACAGTATATACCTGTGTATAACCTGGGTATAAAGACAGGTTAATCTGCCACTCAGAATTAATAGAAACCGAGGTAATTTGGAGTTTACTGCAAATTTGGAAAAATAACATCCCTACTTTGAAGATCAATCGTTTTAAGTTTTAGAAAACATTGCCGTGATAGTTCGTTTAAAGGTGGGTGAATAGGTAGTTTTCATAATTCACCAAAAGGAACATAAACATGAATAAACTTAACATATAGCATTTTAACCTAGACTTATTCATTGTTACAATTTTCAGACTAACTGTAAAAAAGCAAACCGCATGTTCACAGTTTTTGGTTGGCAACTCCCTCAACGCTTAATTGCCCAAATTAAAAGGAGCATATTGTAAGAATAAACTGAGAATATTGGACTTCATTTCAGAAATATTTGCAAAAGTGAATATTTCAAATAGAAATACCCGTACAATGGCTGTTCAATAAGTAAGAGTAACAAGACCTCTAACGTGTGTAATTTTCCTTATGACTTTAAACATCCTGCCTAATCCAAGCAGGTAAACCACTACTTCCTCTCACAAACACTAGATCGCTTCTTAAGTCAGTCAACTGTCCTGGCCATCAATTCAAAATGGAGGTACTGGTGGAAACATGGTCAAACATTGAGTTGCGAATTGTGACCAGATTTCTGCGACCACCAGCCGAAACTTACCGCCAAATTGTCGAGATGTATGATGCTGTAAGGAGGGACGCCAGGCCGGATCAAGTCAATAAGTTTTAATGACAATTCGCGGCGGCGACCCGCTCGCCGGAATACAGGATAAGTCCTCGTAGAGGAAAACAAAAAGAGATCTTATGGCCAAAGAGGACAATCCTTTCCTGGGTTAAAATTGGAGAGCGAGGTTGAGTGACAACGAGGTTCGGTACGACGAGCTTCGAAAGAGAAAATCAAAGTGAGGACGAGGTCTGATCTGGCTAGTAGAGCGAGGTAAGCTGACCTCGCTCCTTACTTCGAGCGAAGGCTCAGAACGAGCTTCTCTTTCTTCGTTATCACTAGACTTGCTGTCTCCTCAGCTCGTTGTCTTCCTCCTCGTTTTGTAGTTAGGTAAGAATGTCCTCGTTGAGCATATGACTCCGTTGAGTCCTACCTATCCCGAATCTTCCTCCCTTGGACCTCCCTTCGCAGCGCAGTAAAATAAAGAACACGACGAGCTAATTTGCTTTCCTGAGTAACACTTTATTTCAACAGGTAGGTTAGAGGAGACCAGGTCCAACACCGGACAGGTACTCCAGAACAGAGTGGTTAAAGTGAGTGGCCATGCCACTTAAATACAACATTGTGGGGGCGCGGTTAAGTGATGACGCAATCGCGCGCTAATCAAAAAGGGCTAGGGCGGAGTCAAAAGGTAGAGGAGAGGCGCGAGCGCCACCAAGTGGGAAAAAGGGGAAACGGGTTCCAAAAGGGCTCGTTATACCCCCCCATATGAGCCACAAGCATGTGGAGACATACCCCAGAAAAAGAGACCGACATGAAAACACTGTTGAGCATAATAATCACTGGTGATAAAAGGAAACTTGTAGAAAAGAGAAGAGCGATTATCAAGTAATGGAGAGAACATAGTAAGACATCTGGTAAACACTGGAAAAAGGACATGGTAAAATTGCACGAGTAAATACGAGTCTAATGAGACAAGAAATAAAATCCCGAGAGGGAAAAAGGCATGAGCTATAAAATAGTTTTGAGAAAAATGGTCAAGTTAAGAGACAAATATGAGCTTAATCGAAGTAATAGCAAATAAGAGACCCAAGAGGGAAAAACGCATGAGTTTTATAATGGTTAATTGCGAGAGAAAAGAAAATGGTCATGCTATATCACTATACCGATCTGAAAAGCTCTAAAAAGAGATTCTGAAATGTTGGATCAATTGCAAGAGACAAAAAACAATTAAACGGGTAAAAGTTTCTGGAATCTTGCGAGGAGTATGGCGAGGTAGGCTAAGATGAGAGGAGAAATAGCCAAACGTTTCTTCCCCTTCTGAGACTTCCTGCGGCATGGAGGAATGGGATAACCACCATGCCAATGGCTGAGGCAGGCGTCGTAACGTCTGTTGACTCTGGCACACCAATAACAGCATTCCTTGCCTGCGCCGGGACGTGTGTAAGTGATGAGCTCTTTCCAGGCGTCGTAATCTGGATCCTCTGGGTGAGGGGCTGTGTAGAGATGGGTGACATCAGCTTTGAGGTCTGCGTTGTGTCTGGCGTTCCATATATTGATGGCAGTAACCGACTTGACACTTGATGGAGGTCCTGCAAGATATTGTAGAAGCACAAAATCCTCCTCCAAGGCGGCCGACCAGACATACCACTGTTGACCGGAGAACTGACGTGAGTTGCGATGTGTACCAAAACCCCAACCTTTATTATCGGTGTTTCGGGGATTGAAACGTAGCTTAGTGTCACTGGTTAAAATTTTAACCGAAGATGGCGGAGGCATAGGGGCCTTGAAGTTATCCGCATAAAATTCATCGCGCCTTTCGAACCTTGCCAAACGTCTCTCCTCTTTTCTGTGACGACGAGCAGTTTTTGATCTAGGAGAGAGTTGCGAATGGCGAGAGGTAGAAGAGGCAGAAGACCGAAGAGACTCAGGGGTAGCAGCACGTCTCTTACGTTTTGAGGGATCCTCCTCGGACTCTGAGGAAGAGATAAATTCCCTGGACTGGTAACGTTTCTGTTTTGAACCCGAAGCAAGAGAACTAGGTCCTGGAGAAATGTGACGGGACGACTTCTTCTTACGAGACTCGGTAGAGCCGCGTGAAGGAGTGCGATCCCGAGAATGTGAGCGCTTTGAGCTCTGTTTAGAGCTTTGTTTAGAGCTCGGTATTGAGCTTCGTTTTGAGCTCTGCTTTGAGCTAGTGTTATGTTTAGTTAGTACTCGTTCCTTGCTTAATGAAGAACGCATCCTGGCAGGAGATTGTGGTATGGTTATTGATAGTTCCGATAGACCACCGGCCTGTGGTCGTGAAATGACGGAACGAGTAAGTGTTTGTTCAGGGTTCTCCGGTGAAGTGGATCGCCGCCCTTCAGGTGGAAGAACTGGTGATTTAGCAAGAGTGTGACGTGAAGAGAAACCCGGACTGATAGAGACAGTGGGTGTCAAGACAAAGGTGTCAGCATCAGTGCCCTCCGTGATGGCGGTATCCACTGCCAAAGAGGTCGCGGCACGTGACATGGCTCCCTGAGACGTACTTTGAGAAGGTTGCTGAACACCAGCAAAGATTTGTGTGAACTGTTCAATTACCTCGCTCTGGAGGTTGGACCTCTCCAGTAGGACTCGGTAGTTCTCACGAGAAGCGGCAAGCATGGTTTCCAAACGTTTTCGCTCGCGGAATTCTGCTTCATAGTTAAACAGAAAACGTCGGCG
>JAQGAO010006772.1:0-11926 GCA_034697705.1 Ommatoiulus sabulosus | reverse complement strand
TTTTGCCATTTTGTCCCTCGGAAAACTTGGAAAATTTCATAATTTTGACCCTAGAAAACGTGGAAATTTGGTCATTTTGTCCTCGTAAAACGTCAGGGTAACCCTAGACCTAGAAAAGTCAGGGAACTTGAAAATGTCCTTGAAAAATCAGAAAAATCAGTCATGTCGATCCAAAATTTATACTGCTACAAGGTTAGCTCAGGGCTTATTTTCGGAGTAGAGATTTACAAAATTTTCCGCGTATTCCATGTACAAATTTGCAAAATTTTCCACGTTTTCTGACTACTAATGAGCAAAATTTTCCACGTTGTCTAAGTACAAATTTTAAAAATTTTCCGAGTAGAAATTTGCAAAATGTTTCATGTTTTCCGAATACAAATTAGCAAACTTGTCCACTTTTTCTGTGTACAAATTTTCAAAATTCCCTAGGGTTTCCTAGTACAAATTTTCCACATTTTCCGAGGACAAAACTGCAAATTTTTCCACTATTTTCGAGCACAAATTTTTAACATTTAACGAATACAAAAGTTTCCCATCTGGGCCTAGCAGCTCACGTAGATGAACCAATGATAGTGGTGTTTGACTCTGGGTTTAGTGGTCCGTATTCGTTTTTTTGATTAGCATCAGAATTAATTAATTAATTCGTACAAAATCAAAATTTACGACGAGAGAAAGTTTTAAGCATTTTTTGGAGTTGTTAATATTTATTAATCGATAATAAAGTTAAATAATTCGATTAATAAACGAAGAAGAATTGGGAGTAAATTATCAGAAAATTACAAGTTTTTTACAAAAAAATTTTAAAAAATCTTTAAATTTTTTAGGATATTAAAGGAAATTAAAAGAGAAGGTGTCATCACATTCATTGAATTGGAGAGTAGTAGGAAGCTTCCATTATAAGGTTCCCCCAGAAATTTCATTTTTAATTTCCCTGACTTTTCCAGGTTTTAAAAAATTTTCCCCGACCAATGCTAAATTTTTAATTTCCCCGAATGTCAATAATTGACATTATCTAAAATCGACGCTGTAAAATATTTTTCAAAATTTACTAATGAAATTTTGAAAATTAAAATAGAAAACTTACAAAAATTAAAAAAACATTCGCGCTGAATACATTTTGAAAATTTGACAATTTTGTATTCGGAAAATGTAGAAAATTATGCGAGTTTGTACTCGGAAAACGTGAAGGAATTTGCAACTTTAGTCCACACAAAACTTTGGAAATTTTGTACTTGGAAAACGTCGAAAAATTTCACAATTTTGTCCTCGGAAAACGTGGAGAACTTTACACAAAATTTTGTACTTTGAAAACGTCGAAAAATATCGCAATTTTATTGTGGAGAATTTTGCAAATTTGTCCTCAGAAACTGTGGCAAATTTTGCATATTTGTACTGGAAAAATGTAAAAATGTTTCTAAATGGACCTTGACTACGTTGAATTTCCCTGACTTTTCCTTGTCATAATCCGGGTCTTCATTTATCTAAAGCAGAAGTAAATACTTATCAAAAAACTATTTTCAAAATCCAAACAATTCCTGAAACCTGTACCAACCTGAAATTCAGGAAATTCAATCCTAAAATTTATCTAAAAATTAGAATTTCGTAGATCTGAAATTCTTGGCGAGGAGTCTTAGTTGAAACGCAAATTAATTAATCGTCAATTTCCATTTTTTTTTTATTTTCCATCAATCAATTTCCATTTATTCCACAATTTTGCCTTACAAATAAAAAACATAATGCAGGGTTCCCCCAGAATTTTCATTTTCAACTTCCCTGACTTTTCCTTGACTTTTCCAGGTTTGAAAAAAATATACCCCGACCAATGACAACGTGAAAAATTGTCATATTTTCCAAAATTGACACTGAAAAATATTTTTTTTTTTTAAAATGACTAACGACAATTTTAAAAATTAACGTAGAATTTTTTTTTAAAATTAAAACAAAATTGCATAAAAATTTTTTAAAATGAAAAAGTTATGTATTCGTAAAATGTTAAAAATGTGTACTCGGAAAAAATTTCGCAATTTTAACCTCGGAAAATGTGGAAAGAAATTTTCTAATTTAAACTCGGAAAACGTGGGAAATTTTGGCCAATTTGTACTCGAAAGACGTGGAAAATTTTGCTAATTTGTACTAGAAAAACGTGGAAAATTTTGCTAATTTGTACTCTGAAAACGTAGGAAATTTTGCAAATTAATACTCAGAAAACGTGGGAAAATGTAAATTTGTACATGGAAAACGTGGAAAATTTTGCTAATTTGAACTCGGAACACGTGAAAAATTTTGCAAATATCTACTCGGAAAACGTGGAAAATTTTGAAAATTAATACTCAGAAAATGTGGAATTTTTTTTAAAATTTCTACTTGGAAAATGGCCCTGATCTAACCTTGTAGACGTATTAATTTTATATCGCTATGACTGCGTTGAATTTCCCTGACTTTTTCAAAATAAATCATTCTTCCCTGACTTTTCCCTGTCATTTTCAAGTTCCCTGACTTTTCCAGGTTTTCCAGGTCTGTGGGAACCCTGTATTTTGTCAACCATTTTGAAGAAACCTTTGCGGAAACGCCGTTTCGCAGTAATATTTAGTGGTCTTGTACTACAGTAGGAATCACGTAAATATAGATAAACATTCTCCTTCCCCAAAATACTATACGCAAGCCCGGTCACCAAATGTAAGCTAAAATAAGTGTTTTTTCAACGCCGATCGAATAGCACAACGAAATGCAGCGATTATTTTCCGTAATGAAGCAGTTCGTCTAAACGGATTACACAAGCAACATCGGGGCGAGGGAATCAAAATCTTTTTCGCAAACATGGAATATTTGCCATGGCCGTGTTTGGGGGCGTCCATCTTGTTGCTAAACTATATTGATCATCGTGACTCGTAACTTCCCTTTCGTGTATACGGATCCTCCGGAAACCGGCTTACGATCAACCTTAACCAGCCATTACTGGTCGTATATTTCGGGTGAAAAGCAATTAGAATGGACTTATATCAATTATACGCGTGTTGGATTACGGGCTAATTCCTCGCCGGCGGTGACAAATCCCGCGGCCGAAGCGAAGTGTGGTCAAGCGTGCGGTCAGCAAAACTGCAAACATGACGATTAAGTTATTGACGCGTCCTTCGTCATTTCGAAGAAATCGAACTGCGATTAATCTCCATCCTAGAAACCCTCCAATTACGCTGTAGGCCTATAGTCTCATATATTATAAAATCGCACGTACAACGCGTTAAAAATTACGTGAGTTTGAGAAAAGCTCGAGTTTTAAAATATTTCGAGCTTGGAGGTCATATTATGAGAATTATAGCTGCGCAGTTACGTGAGTCCCTCGGTCCCCGCAAGAAGGGGTGGGGTTTTGACAGTACTTTAGATCGGATCCCCGATGAATGGGAGAGGGGGCACAGCTTTGGGGTCCATATAAGATTTTTTTTATAAATATAAATATTTCTTTTTATCAAGGTTAAAACTGACATCACGTTGCCCTTAAGGTTTTTAGATCTGTAGAGACAAGAGTTTCCATCATCGAGTGGTAGGAAATGATAACTATTTATTCAAACACTGAACACGACCAAAAACAATTTTGGTCGTGTCCAGTGATCTCTGAAGGGATCTCTGAAGAGTTCATGTCGAGTTCATGAAGAGTTTATGACGACGGCCGCGGTTAGTGTCATTAAGCACGAATGTGCGGAGCTACTTTTGATGTCCTCCATTATACAATTGTCCATCCAAAATAATTAATCAGTAAATTAACGCATCCGCGTTGCGGCGATATTTCATTTCAAAATACATCGAAATGCTCTCATCGTTTAATTAAGACCGAGTATATGGCCTACCCCTAAAATCGCGCAACTTTATAGCGCAAACTTTCGTAAAAGACCCGGATGACCATATGCATGGGCATCTCGGCACGGATAAGTCTGATAAATCATTGGTTCCTACCTTAACCATATCATTCCTCCACGTTTTAACGATTCCGCTAGAGGTCAGCAGCGTCCGCCAATCGTCTTCTCGCATCTGAAGAATTTGGCGGGCGTTGTCCCCGTGACATCTGACGCTAGCACAGGCGCTGCCATCTGACGCCAAAAAACTGAAACCAAAAACAGAACGACAATGGTCAATAACAGCCAGTCTAGATGCAGTTCAGATTGGCGAAATACTAAATTTGAACGATGAATTAAAACATTTATGCAATTGCAAATTCAACTGGGCTGTTGGAAATTACAGCGCCATCTGGTTCGAAATTCAACCCATTTTGAGAAATTTCCCGTTCCCCGGAAGGAAAACGGTGAAATAAATTGAAAAGTATGAAGAAATTCCGTTCGAAAAAATGATGGATGTATCATTTTAATCGGTAATTAGTAATGAAAACTATATCAGTAGCTCCAATGGATGCTTTAATTTAGAGAAGGCCTAGATGCAAGAGCAAGAGTTCGTATATAAAGACGTTATCGTAAATAAAAAGTGCGTAAAAACGCGATTCGGTCGTAAATTGAAAATGTTCCCGAGCCGTTCAAGATTATATAAATTTGGTCAATTCAGATATTTTTTAAATAAAAAAAGCATGCAGTTTTCTCAAATTCTCAAATTTCAGATTAGATGCGCCAGATTTCTATAAGAAACGTCAACTTTATCGTCGATGACAACGTCGTATTAATTTCAAAATGAATGCAATTGAGCAAACGCTCAATGTTTTTATCATTTTCTCATTTATAAACTCGCTGTATCGTGCAGTTGTTGCAATGCGTAACCGAAGTCCGAGATAGTATATTGCACGTATAGCTGCTTCAGGAATGTCTTAATATGTATTTGTTTTTTCCAGCCCATGCAGGTACAGCGTTTCTAACATTTCGAGCAACTTTCGCAACAACGTAACGAGGAGCATAAATCACTATCATAAATTCATCGGCGAATGAATTTTTTTCAATATGTTGCGTCGCTGTCAAATAAGGTTGCAGCGAAGATAAATAATTGAGCATCCACGCATTAATCTGAGGATGAGTTACGAAAGTCAAAACGCTTTCGTAGAAAATTTCATCTTCAAGCGCAATTTATGACGCTGAAACAATTTTAAAGTAGCTGTAACATACAACGAAAATTAACAACCGCGTTTCTTAATATGGAATTTCCTTTACTTTAAATAACGAATTGGTTATCTGAAAAGCTAATAGCTAATACATGCATGGATAATGGGGTACTCGGACAGAAGCTTTATGAATGTCACGTTCAGTGAATGCCTATTTTCGACGTGCTTAATTCTTTCAGCTTCTTTTAGTGCTTGTTTCCAGCTTTGGGGCGCACAATGAATGCTGATATTTGCGTGAAGGTCAGTGTGCTCGGTGGCGCCACTGCATGCGTTATGCTATAGGTTAAACATTCCGCGTAAAACCTTCCGCATGCGCATTAGCATCTCATGATGAGTGCAGGACACGTTTTTACGTTACATATATAGGCGTTATACGATCGATGGCTACACTTTTGACCAATAGTGATCTGCGTGCCACTCTGCGTCGTACAAATCTGCTTTCAGATTTCCAAAAAAGACTGTTCATCTTCACTCATCAAGTGGTTGGTATTGAACTTGCAATTAGACGCCTTGAAATTACCACAACCATAAAGATTTAATTTCTAAAAAACACAACGTTTCAACGTAACCTACGTCTTCATCAGGTGTCACTACGACGATATACGATCATCTCTTCTACAACCACTTGCATACTTGGTTAGCATGCAACTTAGGGTCAGTCCCTACATCCACTGCAAGCACCACTGCCAACCTTCTTATGAACGTATATCGCCGTAGTGACACCTGATGAAGACGTAGGTTACGTCGAAACGTTGTGTTTTTTAGAAATTAAATCTTTATGGTTGCGGTAATTTCAAGGCGTCTAAAAAGACTGTTAAAAACATACTTGAAAGAAGCGTATATAAGCGCTTCTCGTAAGCTCAGCCTGGCTCGGCTAAGCTTTCTTCGTGCGCGTTCTCATTTAAAACGCATGCCGCATTCTCATCCCGCTTGGTGACGCTTGTGTACGCCGAGTGGTAAGCGCCTGCAATAAGCATTTATAGTGTTCTCACCCATAGGCATGTAGTCGTGAAGTCACGAGTGATTTTACCGTATCCAAAAGTGCCGTCGTAAAGCTTCTGTCTGAGTACCATACTGTCATCTTAAGCAAACTTATTTTTTATGGAAGAAAATTGAGTATAAATGCCTCGAGTACTAGACTTCGCCGCTCGTATTTGGATTCTTAATCCACTATCTAACGCAATATTTACGAGGCCTATCAATAAACCAATTTCAGTTACGGCGCAAATATCGCGAGCAAATATTGCAGCAGAAACTGTTTCCGAGCAAAAGTCTTGCCTCGAGTCCCCTATGACAAAAATATTCTCGAAGCAATGGCAATATTTGGCAGCAAAAACAACCAAAAAAATATATATTGGAGCTAAATTCAACCGCAATATTGAATTGGCAGAAAGATGGATAAATGAGCTTTTAATAAGAAAAAATGGAAGACGAGTTATAAATCAAAGTTCTTGTACTGATGGAAATAAGCACGCTCCATCGGATAAAAAGGTAAAAACTGATAAGCTAGCCACAAAAAAAATAATAGCGCGACTGTCATTGACAGGCCAAAACAAATAGTAATATTGAGCGCCTTATACTCTACTGTATACACAGGATATTATTAGTTTTTAAAAAAATATATCTCGAAATGAACGCTTTTCTTATATTATGCGGTGCACTCGTCTTTTTTTCATTTCCTGCATTAAGTTTATTAAATTCTGCAGTTTGGTCTCCGTACATTTATACGGGTTGATTCGCCTCACTCCACATAAAATCTGCCGAAATCTCGCCAATAATCACAACTATATACTGTATAGGTTGGAGAAGTACGTAATTTTCAATTTCATGGCTGAATTTCGGATGCTCTTACTTTAAGAAATTCAGGATTTCCTCGCATAACGCTTCTTGAAACGCTTCATGCGCAATTATAATCCGACAAATCTTTCTTAATACTAATGTTCATATTATAATAATTCTCCAAATAATAAACTTAAGAGTTCCGAATTTACAACGTTTGACTTATGAAAATATGCTGGATTAACAATTGATTAGTCATATAATACTTTTTTTTTCAAATAATAATAAACATAAGGTTGAATTCCGAAACATAAAAAATAAGACTGAAACTCCAAACTTGAACTAAAATTTGTTCAAAAATTTTACTTCCAGCCATTTAAAATGACACGTTAACACATTTTGAACATTTAACGATTTTCTAAATTGAAAAGAAAAAAAGCCGTTTCAAATACAACTTTCTCGATGTTTAGAGTTAGTAATTAGGTCAAATGTCATATATACGAATGTATTTTTGAATTTCTCGGTTGAACTGAGCTCAAAAATACGAGTGCGGTATTAAATGGGTCGTAATCCCGCGATGGATGATAAATATCCATCCGCGTCTTTCCAATAAAAGCGCATCGTCCATCTAATCCCCGAATCCTTCCGCCGTATAACGAGAGTGCGCCGCACTTATAACTTTCATAAAAATGTACAAATTACGAAAAACTCGTATAATGGATGACTCGTCTGACAAGCCGTGAAAAGAAATATCCCCGAGTATTTTGTTTCCTGAAAAATAGTTCTGACAAGACTGACAGCAATTCGCCGCTTCATTTCTCCGGCGAAAAGTAATGCGTCATTTTTGCTTTTCAACTGCGAAACTGCGCTATATAGATCGTAGATCTGCAGTCGAGCGAAGTCGGAAAAACATTTGCTTTTTATAATGAATTGCCGGCGGTGAGTGATCGTGTCCACGGTTTAGGAAAAGCGGTTGGGATCAAGGTGTAGGCGCCATCAATTCCAACTACACTACGATGAAACTTCATACCGGTTAGGATATAAGAAATACGAATATTCGAGAAAAAACAGCGCATTTTGATGAATAACGCCTATTCAAATTTGGTCATTTGAATAAAACTAACGTTTCTCAAAAACCTGGAGGCAATTGCCAACTCGAGAACTACTCTTTATTGCTCGTTTGGGATAAGGATACTCGGGCACGAGCTTTACGAATCGTACTTTGGCTCGCAATCGTGAAGCCACGTGTGCAAATTCGAAACGCAAATTGTTTAAAAAAAAACTTACTCGAAGCTATCGCTGTTTTTAAACCAATAAATGCATTGGTTTTGCACGCGTGAATTCGATTCATAAAACTTCTATCTGAGTACCCTTTAAGTTTGGGTCGCAGTCGTGCGGTGGCGCTACCAGGCAGTCAGGATTAGTCGACTTCAATTGAAAGATACACTGTATAGGCTACTAAGACTGTTTATGTGATATTTTAAAATTTAAAAGTACGTGCTACAGCTTATTTTTAAACTTTTTAACAATTAGGATTTTTTGACTTAAAGATGTATATTAATATAGCGTGGTTTTTTTTTTGTTTTTTTCAAAAAGCACAAAACATTTTTCACTAAAAAAACATATTGTTCGTATTAGAAATGGTTTTGATCTGGACTTTTAAAATGGAGCCACGTAAGGCCGCCATTTTGTATTTTCAATTTATGAAAGACAACATTATGAAATCACTATGAATGATAGGGTTTTTAGAACCTATTAGTCAGAGTATAATGAGATTAAATGGGACGACAATGGGATTTAATGAGAACTTATCATCTTGTACAATTTTACTCGTAGAATTGTAGGTTCCTTATAGAAATAGGTGTCTATGAAACCTCGGAGACATATATTCACCGCAATTCGAAAATGTTAGCTTAATAAATCTGAAGCTACGAAAATATTGCCAGTGCCAAAGCGATGTAAATTAAGGATCTATACCATATTAGATCACGTTAGTTTACTTGATTATATCATAATACTCGCTCGTATTAGCGGAATTCATGTACGAATCGTACTTTGTAAGTCGTGAAGTCACGTGTAAAATAAATAAATTAATTGGTTTAAAAATAGTCATGACCTGGAGTAAATTATTTAAACGCGTCGAATTTTCACGCGTGACATCACGACTCAAAAAGTACAATTCGTAAAACATTTCTCGGAGTACCCCTATAATATTGTACTCGAAAATAACGTTCGTTGATAAAAAAAAAGTTTTGAAATCCGCCATTTTTAAATGCTGCGTGCCTGCACGCAAGGGGCAATATATACGATCTATTAATAACGGGGTACTTTTACGCATCGATTCATCGTCAAAGGGATGATAAATTAGTTTTTTTGTAACCGCCATATCGAAATTAATGCGAGTTTTGATTGAAACAAAAATAAGCAAAACTTGATTTGCCCTTTGAGTTTGGCACGTATACGCGTCGAATACTTGATTTTGAACGTTTCTACTGGCTGGTAAATGAAATTCAGTACGGGATTCAGGCGTTAGTTTTCCCACGACTATAGCTCCGAAAAAAAAAATACTCCAGCAACGTGTCAAAGAAAACAAATTGAAAATGACACCGGAAGAAAATTTATTCCGCTTTCTCCCTATTTTTGATTTCCACTCAGGGCAGCATAAATCAAATGTAACCAAAAATAAATCGAAACAGAATTCAGACCAACGTTGCTTTTTCATTATTGCGGTAGACGAACTATCTAGCGCGTCAATTGATCTAGATTCGTGCGAGGGTATTTCATAAAATAAACTTTTATACATGTATATAGCGTAACAACTGATCTGAAGAAGTTTCAGAATTATCTCGAGAAAATCTAAGAATTTGTTATAAAAATTCGAGTTCCTCACCTTAACGCTGTTTTGTCCAAGGACGTTGCGTTGGTACGACATCCCAAATTGGAGCAAGAACTACCATCGTTGATCGTAGCTTTACATTCGGCGCAAGCGAGTTGCATTTCGACGCTCCAAATGTGTTGGATGTCGACCGAGCAAACAAATCTGCAAAAACTGCTACTTTCCCATTTCGTCAAATTTTCTGACAGCAGCAATCGTTCCGATGCCATATATTCCTCCAATAACGATGCGCTGAAAATTCAAACAAAAAAAGTTCAGAACTACATATCGAAGAAATTGGTCCAAGTTTTCGAAGAAATGCATGGAAGCGTATATAATGAACGAAAAAGTTGTCAAACTTTCGACATCGTAAAAAACGTACAGTATTATACTGTAATATTAAAAGTTGTCAAACTTTTAATATTACAGTAAACAATATTACAGTAAACAAAATAAAACAATTACGGTAACGTTAAATGTAATCATATATTTCACCATATTTCTCGACACACAAAAGAAATAGAAAACATTTTGATTTCATTTCATGATTATTTTGCTCGTAACAATAGATTACTATAAATTTCAAGTGATTATTTCAGAGAAATACGAACATGATTAAATCGTTTAAGAAAAACAAATATAGTAAAGATATATCGCTTGTGGTTTTTTTATAAAAAAAAAAAATGTCGTAGTTTTCGAAAAATGAAATTATTAATGTTTACTTTTCAAACAAAAAAAAATTAATTCGTCTTGAAATAATTTCCATTGATATAATTTCAATTTTTACTCAAAATAATTACCATTTTCTTAAAACAGATTTTTCCCCTTAAAATAATCTATATATTTTTCTCCGATTACATTTCCCGTTAATGTCACATTTACGTGTAAATAGTTGCGTTAATTTTGCGGGATTGAATTAAACATTCGGAGTTACGTATATTACGCGAGTTTCTGTACATTATTTCTCCTATATACATGTATATTAAGATGATATTATCGTCTGCTCGCATCCACGTTACTCGCCATCGCAACAACGTGATTTATTTTTTTGAAAAGTGGCGCGACCTTAATGAACGACGTTTCACAAAAGTCTAATTAGAAAGTAACGCAATTGGAAAAAGCACTTTCCGATCATTTTCCCCGCGTGTTTTCCGAGCAATAAATACCCGGTGAGAATGCGATAGTGTATAGCGCGAAATATAAGCTTAAATAGCGTTAGCGTTGATCTCCGTTAAAAGTTTGGATGAAATACTACCAATTTGTGGCAAAAGCAGAGCCCCGAAGAGGAGGAGGCGAGTTTCAACTTTTATTAATTAGTTTCCTGCCGATATCACCGGCAATAATTTTCTCCCTAATAAAAGGAAACTCGAGTCTAGTAGGAATTGTGTGGAAAGCCATTAAGTTGAAATATGCATTTCCCGAACGAAGAAAGGAAGCGAACAATTGGTCGTTGATGTAAAAGAGAAACTCAACGAAGATTATTCGTGCGGGCCAATGTTTCGATGATGATGATGATGATGATGCTAACGATACGTCAAACAGTTTCGACGAACAAAATCCACGGAGAAATGAATCGAGAGAGCCCTATGCAAATTCGAGCGAAGCTAATAGTGATTAAATAGCCGCCGAGCATTTTAATTGAAATAAAGTCAACATAAAATGGCGGAGGTTGCATCCCTCATCAACCACTCCACGATTAATCAACTTAAACTTTGATGGCCAAAAGCTCGAATCTCAACCGTGAACGCCTTGTTTACATAACTTGTTACATCCGCAATATCGGGCAAAAGTAGCTTGCCTTTCATTTACTTGACATCAAGAGTTGACCAACTTTCTGTGTATAGCAATCTCGAGGGTAGGAAATAAAAATCAAGTACGAATAAGACGAATCTCGAGGGCCGTCAAAATTTGTTCGTTTAAACCGTACTTCGTATTATCAGAAGTCACGTAAAAAATGATTTCATGAATTAAAAGTTTCATCAATGTATTCGACTTTTGTGTACTACTTCACATACTGTATATACAGGGTGATTCCTAAAGTCAAGCCCCGAAGAAAAAAAAGATATCTTTAAAATGGCAACAGATACGAAGATAATTCTTTTAAGTAACTTTAAGAGTTCTCCATGAGCTATCCGGAAACCATATTCCCTGCGACCTTGAATGTCACGTTCAAGGTCATC
>JAQGAO010006771.1:0-11927 GCA_034697705.1 Ommatoiulus sabulosus | reverse complement strand
TCCAAACAAATTAACTTTTAATACACGTAATTAACCTTTTCTCATATTTTGCTACGAATCTTCAAACCATAAATCGGGCAAAAAATACTATTTCAAAAGTATCAGAATTATCAAATTTTTAAATTTTTTATCTGTTCTCTGTATTAACACAATGTTCGTGTGTAAGAACACGTGTTGGAACGAAATCAACAGACAATGTAGGCTTACAATACTTTTTTTTCTTTTTTCCAAATGGTTTATAATATATTTTGAAAGAAAATGCTTCGTAATTTATTTTATAGTCACTTAATCAGATTTTCATAACATAATTGCGTGATTGTGTTTGTGATTTCGTACCGAGCGAGTTAGCTGAGTGTTTAGGGTCCCCCGGGTCTCTTTGGGAGACCCGGGTTCGCATCCCAACACGGTCGACTGTCCTTACTTTGGTTTTCGTGGTTTCGGCCACGACTGTACCTCTTTCATGAATGTTATTGTGCCAACAAAATGGGCTCAAATAACAGCTTGATCGCTCGAGCTGAAGGGTTTCGTTATCATCATCATCATATTAATTGCATTCCCATGTCCCTTTTTTAATCTCGTGTAGTTATTTTTCATGAAAAATAGCTGAAATGTTTAAAAAAGTCTGGTTTGTATTGATAAATTTTTGACCTTATTTACAGTACTGTTATTTGGCCAAAACTACTTTATACAGATAATACAATGAAAGTGTGAAGACATTTTTGATTCGCAACATTGTTTTTCCCACATAGTCTGGTACTTTACATGTTTTAATAGAAATTCGTCGAATTCACTATATATTCTCTAATTTGTTGTAAATATTTCAACATTTTTGCATTATGTGAAGAAAAATAAACGCTTGATTTTTTTAAATCGAGTGTTTATTATTCCTCACATACTGCAAAAATCCTGAAATAAAAGTTAAAAATATACTGTTTTTATGTTGTAGAAATGACGACCTTTCTAAATATTTCTCAAACATTATGCCTATCTTTCAAAACTTGTCACCTGCATGATTCGAAAAAAAAATATCATTACTCCCATTATTCAAAAATACTGAAATATACACAAAAAATTAGAAAATAAAGTAAATTTCGAAGAATATCTATCAATCAATGAATGAGCAGATGATGCACATAGGTATAACACGTAGAGTGGTGACTAAAATTAAAAAGCAAATAAAAAAAATCGCTTAATTCTGTCGTATCATCGCATAATTCGATCATAAGGTATTTTCGATATGTCTATACATACATAATGCAAACAAAAACGAAAATATTTTAAAAAAATTAGAAAATATTGTCAATTTCGGCGATTTTCTATAAAAACAATGAAGTAGCTTTTTTTCATAGTTATTACTTTATTATATAACCCTGAAAATGTGTATGAGTTTGTGTGTTTTTCTTACACAAGTGTTCTGCAAGTTGAATTGTTTGCGACTGACTTTTTTGAAACAAACTAGCTGGAACTCCCGGCTTTGCCCGGGCTTTACTTACTGATAGCGACGAAGTAGGCCTAATGCAAAGGCGCTTCATGGAAACACTTTTCGCCCACTAGCCACCCACATACAAACATCTCTTCTTGATATATAAAAGATGTCATGAAAATTACTCATTATTTGCTACCATGTTTTCAACCAGCATTCAGCTCGAGTGATTTTACAAATTAACATGGTAATAATTAATAGAATTTGGTTTATGAATTGAAAATGTCTAAATTGGTGTAATATATTATAGGATTACTCGCAGTTACTTGCGAGTCAATATTTAAATTTTGCAAAATGTTACATCACTTTTCTGGCTATAATTATGACGTAAATGAATTCGATGACAACGTGAGAGTTAGTCTTTTAAGTTTTCGGTAAATTTTTTTTTTCATCAACTATATGTAATTTTTTGAAAACACGTAAATATTAATCATTGATTTTCGTGAAATCGGATGTCGTAACATTCAAAAAGTGGCTTAAGTAAACGTTTATTTTAATGGGTTTTTTTTCTTGTAGTTCAATTTATGTTTAAAAATATTATAAATGTTTTAATATTGAGGTTTTTTATTGAAATGCTGCTCAACTCCTGAAATTGTCGTTTATTAAAATTACATTTATAAGTTAATTTGGAATAGATCGTGCGTTTGTTTGTTACAACAATGGCAGCAGTCATATCTGATAACCTCAAAACTTCAAGGAACATTTTTAATCAACACTATCTGCTTTTTAGTGCAAATATTCACGCGTTGAGCATTCATTTTTACCATTTGTTCGTGACATCTTAACATTGAACAATTTATTACGTGGCATGTACACCGGACTTATCTGTTACCCACCCGTACGTTGCACTTTTATTTTGGGGAAAATTCGGCTTTAATCACATATCAAATATTTTTTTTAGTTTTTTATCATGAGTATTGGTTAAATTCCATCACGTGTTCACTCGGAAAACATGATAATTTTAAGGCCAGTTTATAAAGAACGTCTCCTACTTTTAGCAAGTATCAAAATTTAAATTCAGACTGAAATATTTTTAACCTAGGAATCAGTAAATGTAAATTATTTCTGAGAAATAATACAAAAATCTAATGCAATCATTTTGAAAAGAATGCAAATGATTTTTTTAACAACAGCGTTTCTAAAAATATAAGTGGAATAAAAAAAAATAATATTTTAATAGATGCGTAACAAATTTGTTTTTATTAAAAAAACATGATGTTTTGCAATTCTTATAATTACATTATCCTAGGGAATATCAATTCTTTCTGTTAATTTTACGTACAGAATATTATTTGAACAAACTGCGAGTATTCCACATTAAGGTAGTTCATTAAATATGAACTTGTTTGTAATTATATCAGGGATCCCCACATTTGAAAAACCGGAAAAAATTATGGAAATTAAAAATGTATGTAAAAGTCAGGGAATAATAACTTGTTTTAAAATGTTAGAAAAATTCAATCTATTATGTTGTTAAAATCCAAAATTAACGTTTACACGTAGTTGGCTCACGTTCCATTTTAAAAAATTTCCCAATACACATTTTCGCAAAATTTTAAACAGTTTCCGAGGACATATTTACAAAGTTTTTGACCTTCCCGAGAATAAATTTGAAAAAATATTTGAAACAGTTTTTAATAGGAAATTAGCAACATTTTCAAGCTTTTCGTAAAACAAATTTGAAAGCTTTCCAGCCTATTCCATCATAAATTTGAAAACGTTTCAACTATTTTTGAATAAGGATTTCCAAAATCCTCAGTAGTTTTCGAGAAATAATGTGAAAAATTTCGAATCTGTTCAGAGTTCAAATTTTCTACATTTTCCGAATACAAATATTTCAAATTTGAAATGTGAATAACATTGGCATATGTCCATTTTGACGTGGTCATTGGTTAGGGAAAATCAGGGAAGTTACAAATGAATTTTCCGGAGGAACCTTGTGTGAAAATGTGGTCTATTGAAAGCGTTTTGTGGACGATAAAGATTTAAATTGGTCTAAAAGTATTTGCCGCCCATATGAACAGCCCTTATTCAAGTGACGAAATGATGGTATTTGATCTAAACCGAAAATGTTAGTTCAGTCAGTGAAGAATGAATTATTTTAAAAAGTCAGGGAAATACAACGTATTGATGTTGTCACAATCCAAAATTAATGTTTTCACTATTTTAGCTCAGGGCCTATTTACAAATGTTTAAAATTTTCCCAGTACAAATTTGTACAATTTTTACGAATTTCAAAGGACAAATTTGCAAAAGTTTCAACTGTTTCCGAGTAAAAAATAACTAATTGTTTAACATTTATTAAGGACAAATTTTTAACAGTTTTCGAGGAAAAATTTGCTAACTACTACACGTTTTCGTTACATAAATGTTCAAGATTTCCATCCTTTCCCAACACAAATTTGAAAAAAAATTTCAACTGTTTTTGAGTACGGATTTTTAAAAATTTGATAAGGTTCCGAAAAGAAATGTGCAATATTCTCAAACAGATTCTGAGGACAAATTTACAAAATTCGGGACCGTTTCAGAGTACAAATGTTCAAACATTTCCAAATACAAAGTTTCCAAATTTTTCATGCTATTTGTACAATTTTTAAAATATTCTTTATTAATTTTTAGAATTTTAAAAATTGTCAGTTTTATATTGGGCAATATATTGCATATTGTCCCACTTTTGTTTATTCTATTTTTGGCGGACCTCCCTTCGGCTCTCCCAATAAATTCGGCATACACATTCCTTGAGAAAAAATTTAAGTGTCTTTTATATGCAGATGATATAGCCATCACTGCACCCTCAAGATGCAAGCTCCGAGTGGCAATCAAAGCACTAACTGAATATTTTAAAATAAATAACCTAAAACTTAACCCCAATAAGTCAAAAATAATCATATTTGCCCGTGGCAAAAGGAAACTAAGCAAAAACACCTTTACTTGGGAGGACACCCCTCTCGAGGTGGTTACTAATTGGAATTACCTTGGTATTAGATTTCAAGCGAATGGTAATTTCAAAAAACATTCAGAAGATCTTAAAACTAAAACCTTCCAAAAGCTAGGAATCATGCTTCGCCTTTTTTCCTCAAAAAAGTTAAACAACATCCACACCCACCAGAAATTATTCAACTCTTTATTACTACCTATATTACTTTATAATGCCCCCGTATGGGCCTGTGTCCGACTTAATAACTTCTTTAACATTCGAGAAAAATACTTCAAGCGAATCCTCCTTTTAAATTTCTCCTCGCCAGACTACCTTGTAAACAATGAGCTATTCTCTACCCCATAATCTAACACCTCTCTCAGAGGACTTTCTCTTTCTGGTCAAGAATGCTAAAAAGGCCAGCCCAGGACACTAATAGAGCAATATTTCTTTACTGGCTGGACTCCACCCCTGACAAATATAATCCCCTGCAGAAATTTGTTGAGCTTCTTCACTCCTCCACCCCAGTTCATGCCGACAAAACCTTCTCCTTATACAACGACGTCCAAATCAAAGAACTCAAACAAGTAGTCAAGCATAAACTTTCATCAGAGCACCAACAAAATACTCTTTTAAGAATTCTTCACTCCACTAGGCACTGCCACTACTCTAGATTGATACTGGGCAGTAACAAAAGACAATCCTACCTGGACTCCCCAGCCCCATTCAACCTCAAACAATTTCTCTTGCAACTCCAAATAGACCCTGATTACTTTTACATCCCCCCTAACTACATTAAAACAAATGCTTAAAGTACCTGCCTGCTATGCGACAGCGCTAACCTATCCTGGACCCACCTCCTTTTTTGCATGCACCCATACTCATCTCACGCAACTCTGTTAAACCAAACCAAAAGGCACGATGGCCATACCCAACGATAACCTCCTACAACAGCAATACTTCTCAACTCTAGTCGAACCCAACCTTTGGTTCTTTTACCGAATCACTATCCAGCGAGGCTAGACCCTCGATGCTGTTTCTGTTCTCTCTCTAGTTTCAATTACAAGTCTTTTTCATGCTATACCACCTTTCAATATTTGCATCTTCACTTTATATTTACTATATAAAATTAAAGTATATTGAATTGTATACTTTAACCCCAATATAATGTAAACGTATACTCTTAATCATGTAACTCCTAAATAGGCGCTAAAAATGTTCAAAAATGCCCCAGGTAATTATGAGGTACAAATGTAACTTCAAAAATTCTAAGCCAAGTTGTAACTCCAAAAACATGAAGTTAGTTATTTTGAGGGTACATATGTTACTTTAATAAGTTCCATGCTGTTCTTGTACCTCCTTATTTGCAGGCTTATATTTGCTATAAACAGCTCATATATATTTTAATTAAGGTGTAATTGCAAATAAACACATAAACACATATGAAGCTTGTGACTGTGAAGAATTTCTCCGAAAAAAATCACTTGATGACTATGGATGGTGCATTTTTTGTAGACATCCACCATCAAAACACAATAGAGCTGAAACTGCAGAAAGTGGAAATGTTTCAACAAATGCAGGTAATATTAAAACATTATCTATTGTATTAGGTATTAAACCCATAAACACACACATAAACACAATATTTAATAAAATGTATTACATTTGTATAACTTTTGAGGGTTGGGCTTAAAGTGTCTTAAAAGCAGGTATATTCATATGCACTTTTTATCCATAAACGCTGAGTTCCTTTTACCTTTCAAGGGTTAAGAGGGTAATAAAACCTTCGCCCGCAATGATAGGAATGCATAAAAGCAACTTTTATGTGCTTTTTTGCTTCGAAATTTGCTACGAAAATGTGCTTTTTTTCTACGAAATTTTGCTACGAAAATGTGCTTCTCAATTTGATTATTTGTATTACATTTATTATTGAATTATGAATATTTAAAAATTTCAAGATACTCTTAATGTGAGTTTCAGATTTATGCTTAATGACACGTCATTAAATAAATACCTTATACAATAGATGATGTTTTAATCTTACCTGCATTTGATGAAACATTTCCACTTTCAGCAGTTTCAGCTCTGTTGTGTTTTGATGGTGGATGTCCACAAAAAATTCACCATCCATTGTCATCAAGTGATTTTTTTTCTGAGAAATTCTTCACAGTCACAAGCTTCTTCAAAACACCTTCCTCTGACAGTATTTCGAACGTCCATATTTGTAAATTCCATGGTGGAAAATATTAAACGAAGAGATGTGGCTAGAAGCCAAGCAGCAGCCATGATGGCAGTAAACAAACAGGGAATTTTCCCCTTTTCAGCCGTTGAATGCTTGGTCATGTGACCAAGCATTTGAATTTGAAGGTACATTTTAAGGCCTTGTACCTTCAACTTCTATGTACCCTTTGATGTAACCTTAAAAATTACTCAGATCATCAGACGGTACCTTAAATTGCATGAACCCTCAACATTTGTAACAGCAAATGTAATTGGAAATAAGCTGTAACTCAAAAACATAATAATGTACCTGCATGGTAACTTGAAAATTGGAGTTACAAAAAGTTACATGATTAAGAGTGTACAATTCAATATTTGTTCCCTTTGGGTCTTTTCCCTGAGCTCGTGGGTTTGTTTTTCCTTTTATTGTTTTCCGGTTTCTCTCTCTGTTTTCACAGCTTTTGTCTTCTCTGTTTTCAGTCGCCCCAGGAGTGGCTCCCTCTAGGGGGGAGTGTTAACTCCTGACCCTCTTTGTGCCCCACATGTTTGCCGCCAGGGTCGCTTCTTGGACATTCCTGGGCCAGAATATAGGTCGTCTGACCTGGGACCACAGTGCAGTCGTTTGTCAACCTACTTTTGGATGAGGTTAGGCGTCGTCGTTGTCCTGACTTTTCGACAGCTGATCGTGCCTGCTTGGAGCTACCACCGGGTCGGGGTAACTCCAGTTCCGAGTTGCTAGGGACTGGTGCATAAGTGCCACGTCCCAGTCATGCCACCAAGACAAGTAATTCGTCTTGTCGAGGAGGGTAATATAAACCTTCTCCCCCGAGGAAGAAGTTAGGGTATAGCGATCAGACTCCATAATCTAATTACCAAACGGAGAACTGTTAATATTAATTAATAACACCTGCAAGTCTTACCACCTAAAAGCATTAAAAACACTCATTAATTAGGATGAAGGACAGCCTTGCCTACAAACAATCAAGAAAATCAATGTTCAGGCTCAAAATGTTAAGGAAATCCTAGGCTGGACAGGCTAGACAGCAGGGCTGGACAACAAAGTGAACAGCTAGGCTAGACAGTAAAGAGGACAGCTGGGCTGGACAGCAATCTGGACAGCTAGTCTGGACAGCTTGGGCTGGACAGCAATCTGGACAGCTAGGCTGGACAGCAATCTGGACAGCTTGGGCTGGACAGCA
Organism: Ommatoiulus sabulosus; assembly: GCA_034697705.1. Taxonomy (NCBI): domain Eukaryota; kingdom Metazoa; phylum Arthropoda; class Diplopoda; order Julida; family Julidae; genus Ommatoiulus; species Ommatoiulus sabulosus. The sequence continues at coordinate 4,108 of JAQGAO010006771.1, read as the reverse complement.
ATCTGGACAGCTTGGGCTGGACAGCAAAGTGGACAGCTGGGCTGGACAGCAAAGTGGACAGCTGGGCTGGACAGCAATCTGGACAGCTATGCTGGACAGTAAAGTGAAAAGCTAGCCTGGAAAGCTATCTGAAGAGTTGGCAGAGGTCCGTGGATGGCTACCACGCTCTGCTACCATTTGTTGTAGCAGAGTGGGTGCTGGGCAGAGCGTGGGTATTGGATTAGACACAACTCACTGTACATTACTTCCATTTGGTATTCTATTTATTGCAGCAGGATGGCAGAGCAAACAAACACAGTGTTATAGCAAACAAACATCCTTGTTTCAAAATAGCAGGTTGACTAACAAGGTGTCAACTTGGTAGTCAGGAGGCCAGGCAGGAAGTGACAACACAAGAGGGTAGGGTTGCTACAAATGGCCATTAGGTGGCACTACTTGCAGGCTGGTTTTGGCAAAGACTGCCCAAACCCTGTTTTGTGTTTGCATGACGTCTGCTAATGGCAATTTCCCATAGCAGATGCCCTGACATGGTCTAAAGCTAAAAACAAACATGATTATTCATGAAATTAAATATTGTTAATTTGGAAAACTTCTTTCTTGAGGGGAAAGGGTCGCTATTTAAAAGAAAGTAAATAGATACAAATTTTCCTGGCATATTTAATTTCGAATTTGGTAGTTTTCTTAAAATTGTCATCCAGCCACAAATTACAGTGTTCCCCAAAAACTCTTCATGAACAACAGTGACGACAGTAGTTTCGTTTTGCACGCAGAAGGAAAGGGTGCAACGCGCGCGGACAGGGGCTTGTTGAGCCTGAAACCCACCATCCCTCCCTATATATACACCAAAAAAATGGACTCGATTTCTTCTTTATATAATAGATTTAAGCAATGACCGTTAATTTTACATGAAACAATGAAATACTCAAGTTGAATGTGAAATCTCAATATAATTGTTGATTAAATTCTGAATCAATATCCTAATGCTATGTAAGGCCTTTCTTAATCCCTGCAATTAATAAGAGATTTTTTCCTATCAAAGCTAACCATGCTTTAGCATGAGTTAAAGCATGTGCTGATGTCTAATCCTGTATTGTCCTGAGCAGATGCATAGCAAATAATACAGAAATTAATATTGTAGTTTAAAAAAATGTGCATTGAAGCAATGTTTTTCTTTCTAGTTAGATAAATCACGTCCATATTAGGATCAACCTGATGATGGGATCTGAAGCGAAAAAGTGGCTATTGACTGTAAAAATATCCATAAAGTTCAGTGCTAGTTGAAGGACCAACTGTTCAAGTGAGTGCATTTTATCATGTTTTCCACTGACTCCAATTTTTTGTATGTTCATCATGTTACTGACAGTGCTTATCTCCTTTTAGGTTGATATACTCTGTTGTGCCAAAGTCATTTTCCCATCCAGGTAACTGGAAAATGATCAAAGCAGTATTTTCGTTGAATCTGGAGTTGGATGAAACTGTGGCCAATGTGCTACACGTTCTTCCTCTCATATCTGGAATTGTACTCGAAGAGCCACCTTCAAAAGAACGGTGTTTGCCTACAGCAGCTTTCCCGAAGGGGATGGCAGAAAGTTTGTCAAATCACGTTAGAGACCTTCATCAAAGGGCTTCAAGGTATGTAAAAAAATATTTGGAATTAATTCAAAGAAATTTGAATGAAATGGTGTGCATCACTCATTTTACTTTTTCTTTTAATGAAACTTGAGAAAATGTTTGAAAAATGATCTTACCTGAAAAATAATATGCAATAATTGTACAACATTTGTTGCATCGGCAATATTGTACGAGATATTCACTCGTTCTTGTTGCAAAGACTGACCCTGTGTGATGAGTATAACTACAGACAATAAATTACAAAATTTACTACCTTAAAGGTAGGCACACACAAGTTTACACCCGACAGACCGCATACTCGGAACAGACTGGGGAAAAATATGTGTGGTGTTAAAAATAACAGACACGTTGAACCCATTAGATTTCCACTAATACAGAAAGGGTTTTGAACAACGAACGGAAATTGTTCTTGCTGTCGGTGCAAATAGCTTACATGTATATTGCTTAGCACATTCATTTTTTAGATCTGACTGAACCGAGATCTAGAAGGAGACTGAGAATATATAAAGAAAAATACTGACTGGTGTTTGCACTGAAAAAAATCCAGTTCGTGTGGATAAATCTAATGCGTGTCTACCGTTAAATTCCATGTCAATAAATTTGAGAAAAGTTATTGGCTGCTCAAAAACACTTATATACTGTATAAGAATGATTTTACGTATTCATTTTTTCATGAATATTACATATTTCAAATATAATAACAGGAAATACAGGGTGGTAACAAAAGTCCTGTTCCTCTGTAATATCGCAGTAATGGCTTATAATAGGCTGAATATCATTACGTACTCATATAGGAAATCTAGGTTACGCTTCACGATGGTTACATTTGTAACGGCCCTGGAATTCATTTTCAGGGGTTTCAAGGGGCTACCCCCCAACCCCCTTCCTGAAATATTTAGGGCAAAAACGTCAATCGCAAAGTTGTAGAGTAGTCAATAATCAGTATAATTCGATTGTGTTCCGAACTTTTGCCTAGAAATGATTTTCGTAACATATACTTAATTTCCGTGATATTTCAGATGCATCCTTTAAAATGGGAACAATTTTAAATTATCACCTACATGTATATGGCAAAAGGATGCAAAATCACAAGTGTCCTCGTCTTGTATTCAGTGGCTTTATAGCCTTTTCTCTGTGATTTTATCGTCATATTCACCCAATTCCATTTGAACAATTTGAAAGAAGCCATCGTTTCACCCTGTATAGAATTGTAACTGGAGAGCGTTGATATATTCTCAAAACGTTACCGGATCGCCAAATTTAATTAATTTGAGAATTCATTGGAAGTGAAAGCGGAGATAATGAAATAAGAGGAGTTTCGAAAATTTATGGGAAGAGCTTCCTTTAAAAACGGTCTAAAAAAAGGCTATCATTGCGACTATTGATTTGTGGATTTAAATTAGCGTATATCTGAAATGCTAGCAGAGGCCTGGAAACGAAATGGAATTAATGGTCTCAAAAACGCACGGAGGAATTGAACGAGCTACTCACGGGCCAACTATCCGCAGGGAATTGTCAAAGAAAAATAACGCTCTTAATAAGAAGAAATGGTTCGTGAAGCAGTTGCAAATTAAACTTTCGTGGTTTGATTTTCATTTAAAATTACAACGGCTAACGGCCTAAACGAAAATTCACTCGCGTACGTTGCTTCGCATTTCTATATACTATATTTTACTGGCTCACTCGTTAACTGTATCTCTGGGGCATATACTGTAGACGGTATTGTTAAGCACCAGTTATTTTCAATAGCTGATTAAGGACTTGTTAATCACTGCGTGGAAGCGACAACGTTAATAACTGTCTGAAATAGGAAATTAAACTAAACGAAAGAGACTGGGAATGGAGCGTATAATATGGCGTGCTATATACATGTACACGTACTTTGGTCTAATGTTTCAATCATTGGATGCTTCTACAAGCACATTTTCACATTACCGACGTGGCATTTCTTATCACATACATGTACGTGTAAGTGCATCGCACTATCTTAAAACGGGAAGAATTTTCGTTTTATTCTTGGAACGTTTGGGTTTTGTTTAAAATGTAAAAAAATCCGCACATCTTTTGCTTTCGAGATTAGCCGCCAGGTGGTGAGTCGATCGGTGACTAATAGGGATTAAAACATGTACTGAACAACGAACTTCAACGTGTGCATCGGAATAATGCCCTATATCCACAATGATATCAACGAACGGTGGAGACGGTTTTCAAACAATCTTGAAAACGTCAGAGACGACTAGGAGCTCTCTTCCAAGTCGTCGGTGACCCGAGCCACAGTTCGTCTGTGCATTGAGAATTAGGCATACAGTATGTAACATGAAAACGTGTCAATGATTGTGTTGCTACAATACAGTATCAAAAAGAAGACATAATGTTAGCTCAACTGTTAGAATGTTAGAATGTAAAATCATGCACCATGGTATTGTGCTAAGAAAGATTTTGTTGTGGTTTCTGTGTTTTGTCAGTGCACATTTAA
>JAQGAO010006770.1:0-11928 GCA_034697705.1 Ommatoiulus sabulosus | reverse complement strand
CCGCTGACCTAACCTAACCTAACCTATCCTAACCTAACCAAAAAAACAGTTAGTTGGGCTGGGAGCAGTCGGTTGAGTAGTCTAGGATAATACCAAAGTACCCTTTCGACTTTATACAGGAACAAAAAATACCGAAATTAAATTGAAACGTCTTTTTACAGCATTCTTTTTGAACTATCGTCGATGAGGCGTTCTTGATGGTAACATAAATCTTGGAAGGATTTAATTGCAGTTAATAATCATGTGTTATTATTTAATCTAGCCGATATTACTTATTTTAGCCATTCACCCATTTGGCTACTGTATGTCTAAACTAATTGTTGCGCACTGCATTTATTATTTGCTGGTACTAATAATGTGATTCCTAGGATGAAGAAGAGGATATGAAATTCCTGCAGTACTGCACTCTGTGCAAGGGCTACAAAGCCCCCCGGGCTCATCATTGTCGAAAATGCAAAAGGTGAGTTCTGAATTTCTTTTTATTTATTGACAGATTTTGCATTTGTGATGAATATTATCAATATGTTGCATTTATCTGACATATGGGCCAGTGTGCTGATCTTGAATAAGTCGAATTCTATCAACAATTCTATACAGTGTACATTTGAACCATTTAATGCAAAAACATTGACGTTTTATGGATTCGTATTTCCAAGTTTAAAAATTGTGCACGTTCCTTCTGCCATACTGAATAACAAAAAAAAAACCTTTGGATGAGTTTACTTATGAATTTTCCAATAGAGATTTTTGAACAAAGTGCTTGTTTCGTGCTTAAATGATAAGAGAATATTAATTGTTGCAGGTGTGTCTTAAAAATGGACCATCATTGTCCATGGATCAACAACTGCTGTGGGTTTCGAAATCATGCCAATTTTATTTACTTCCTGTTCTTCGCAGTGTGTGGCTGCAGTCATGCCAGCATAATTCTTTCATGTTCAATATACCGGGCCATTTACAGGGTAAGTTATCTTTTGTTCAATGATAGAAGGATAAACTGTATCTGTAATAATACAAACGTCAGGAAGGTACACGCTTTAATTTTTTTTCTTAAAATAAGTAATTGCCCTATACGGTATAATCGTCCAGTACACGGCTGATTATTCAAGGAGGTGGTAGGGAAATATAATAATGCCCCATTTAAAGGAAATAAAGGAAATAAATTAGAAATGTGTACCGTTGAACATTGCATGTTGAACCTTAAAAAGGTCAATTGTCTCATTCTTGACACAGGGCAGATAAGCCTAAAGGTAATACCATGTTGGGCGGAAATGTGTTGGCATTTTACAATCATTCTTATCAAAGAAGTACTTCATTGTTGGAACGGTGGAAAGATTAGGCTCCCATTACATAAAATATTGTTTGGCATTTTAAGGTGAGTGACTTGTCACAAGCATGGAGATTGTATGCTATCATAAGCAAAGCTGTTGCCCGATGTAATGCCTACTATTTTTGTCATTTAGATTGTTCTGTAATAAGGAGCAGACGAAGAAATGTACTCTAAATAGAGCTTGTTAAATTTTCAAACATCGACAAAATTTTGAGAATTAAGGCAATGATTTTTCCTAGTTTTTTAGCTTATGTGTTTGCAATATGGTGTTACAAAACATACCAAGTTTCAGGCCATTCCGATGATTGATTGTACATCCCCTTGTCTCATGATTCATATTGCGTATTCGGCCCTTTCACTCCACCGGAAAAAAAAATTCTTTCAACATGCAAAGTTTTACTTTCTGCCAATGGAGGATTCCATTTGTCCGAACTATATCTGCACTTTAATTCAGTTGCCACTGTGTGCGTGAAAAAACCTTTCTTACATAAGGCTATACCAGATTTCCAACCAGGGAGTCATTTCTTTCTCATTGCAAAGGTTTCCTCAAAATATGTTTTGGCCATTCTTAGGGTTTCCACTTCCAACATCCTCCATTTTGAAGGATGGGAGGGAGGACCTCCCCCATGTTACCTGGAGGGTGCACTGGGGAAAAGAGCCTGCTGTGCCCAGTTTGTCATTATTTATTCCCAACTCTTGGGCAGATTTTCACTTACTGTTTCAGTATTATGGATGAAAACCGGAATTGTTAATTTGTATGAATCTCATCTTGCGCTATGAATTGCCGATTCATTCCTGGGCAGAACATCTGCTTGTAGACCAGCCGGAACTCACCTTTTCATTCAAGAAGGTGGTGCGTTTTCCACGTTGGTGGCCGGGCCAGCTTGTTGAGCGAATAAGGCTTTAACACCAATGCCAGGGTTGTTTGTGATGACGCCGTCTACATGGGAATTTTTCGAACTAGTGGTAAAATCGATCTCCTACTGGGGATAGTTATCGTATGAAAATCAAATGGGATCCATACGGAACTAATGTTTGAGCGCATCTGCAAGGGCTGCTACTTAGTTTTGAACTTTTTCAAAAAACACACGGTCATCGACCGAGTAGCGAACCCAACCACTTATTAACAAGAGGAAAATGCACAATATGCAAGTTATCCCATCCCTAGGATTGACGATGTCTTGGACTCCTGCGAGGGGCATGGGCTGGTCGCCCACATTGGATCTTATGTATGGCTACTGATAGTTGTCGATGACTGGTGTACTGAGATGGACTTCTCGTGTTACAAAGACCACCGAGGTTTACCAGATGTATTTAAGCATTTGCAATGATCCCTCTACCATGAAGAGTATTCTTGACAAAGTTCATTTGTGACTTTCCTATGTAACCAAATACAGGTTTCTCGGCTGCTTCGGAAGCACAACTTGCAGATTTTTAATTGTTACTCTTTCTAGGAGACCAGAGTAACCAGTGACCTTTCTTTTTTTCCGCAATGGGGAGTCCTTATGAGTGTACAAAGCACAAGTTCACTCAAACATGTTAACCCCGTGTGACGATATGGCCCTCACCACCAAATCACCAATACCACAGGACGATTAATGTCCACTCTCCCTTCGAGAAATTCTCAATTCGTCCTTTGTAACCAAATTGTCAACGGCGATCTGGCATGAATGTGCTGGTCGTGTGGCTGCCCGTGCACAGTGCCTTTTTCATTTATTGAGTGTTTGGATGTAACTTGATGTATGTAGGCATTGCTCTGCACTTAAATTGCTTCATGGCTGTTGCCGCGTTTACAAGATAATCTCTAAAATCACTGCCCAACGAAAAAAATTATATCATTAATATGGTAAGAGATACGGAGATAATTTTTTAAGATATCTTTACAAATTTTTCCACGTTTTCTCGAAGACAAATTTGCAACATTTTCCACGTTTTCCCGAAGTACAAATCTTTAAGATTTTCAACTGTTTTCGAGTACAGATTTGTAAAATTTTCAACAATTTCCTAGGGGAAGTTTAACAGATTCAGAGGACAAATTGGGAAAATTCTCAACCTTTTCAGAGTACAAAATTTACGTTTTCCGAGTACAAATTTGCAAAACCTTCAAAATTTTCCGTATACAATATTTTGAAGTTTCAGACGTCCGAATGGGGGGAGGGTTCCTGATTGACCGGATACAATGCGGACAGGGGGAGTCCAATTTTGGGAAAATTTAGAGGACGCCATTTTTGAATGGCCCCTAATATTATTGAGTCCTTAACTTTGTCCGGCTTGGTGAACAGACGGAAGAGATGGCAGGCTTCTACGGTTCTACCAGACATGGAAAGCCTGAAATTATTAGGAAATGTCAACACATTAATAATGGTGGGGGACGGTCTGCCCATTTTCTGGACATTCCCGAATAATGCGTTGAATAGATCTTAGGCGTGCGTTGGTTCGCTGCTCCAAAAATCCTAGTGAAATGATGATTCCAGGAAAGATTATTAGATATACATGTATTTACTCTTAGATATTTGACATGATTAACAACAGTGAGTTGAACCCCACCCAAAATGTATTTAGGAGGGATAGCAATCTTTTTACGGGAGAAGAGCATTACGGAGCATTTCTCCTTATTCAAGCTCAACTTCCATTCTTCGTACCAGAAAGATAAAACAGTGAGATCCTTCTTCAATTTGTCTGACCAAATTGCCTCTTTCCTACTCAGTGCGTTGATCCACAGTCCAAAAGTTTAATATTATGAATATGTTTAGATGAACAGTGCTCATGCATGCAGTCAAGCGGGACTATTTGCCCTCCAAATTTCAAGGTGTAATGCAAAAGTAAACCCTAAATTTCGGGCCCCCTAAGTATAAAGCATTGCTATTGTGTAGGGGCTGGGTTCTGTTGCAATTCCAAGGGTCCTCCTCTTTCCAAATGGACTTTATTTTATTTGATCAAACGAGACTGTTGTTGCTAATTATTTTACTCGGGATTTAAAATGCATGGTCAAAGCTTTGAAATATCACGACATTGGAGTCTGGTAGTGGAGACAGCATAAGCATACTGTCTTAGGGACTGGCCTCTGATTGCATGCAAATATTATTTGTGATCACTTTATGGTTAATTACTGTATGTAAATTTGTATTTATCTTTCATCTATTGTTTAACTACATTTAATTATTAAATTTGTTAATAACCGGAAATTTGCACCTTGCCTAGTTGTCTTACGTGTGTGCAGAGATTGACCAACGCTAAAAACCCATAACCAACACATCCAACCAAGGGGTTGGTCAATACAGATACATGTATGAGGGGTGACAATGGTTGTATGGAAGCTTATAGTAGAGGGTTGAAACTTTCAAGGTGACTATGAAATCAGGGACTCAGGTTGATATTATAATTACAACTTAAAATGGGGCGAGCAAATCTGCTGCTTTAAAAATTACAGTAGTTATAAAAGATACTCAACTTCGGCCAGAAACTTCATGCACTTAAATTCACTGAGCTAGCCCAGAACCTATAGAAATTAACTACAGTGGATAAATGATATACATGTAAAAACTGAAGATTATAACATAGGCCTACTACATGCATAATGTTATGTTGCATTTGTATTATTCCTCCTGCTGGAGTCCCTGCTATTTATGCATCCAGTGGCTAGGGAAATTTGTTTCATAAAAATGGAGAAGTCAAGGAAGTTTGAAATTTAATTTCTTGGTAGAAGAGGAAGGAAGCGTTATGGTGTTGCACTTGTTCTAATCATTTTAAATTTTCTTTTCCTTTGTAGTCATGGTATCTAATTCATAACATGCCACCGTTTATAAACCTTGGTTTACAAGGCTTTGTATTCAGCCTGTTTGCACTCGGTTTGGCCATAGGCGTGATCATAGCTGTTGGGGTTTTGTGCATTATACAGGTAACTAGATTTTTTGGTTAACATTTTACTGTGTGATTGGAAAGCAATGAAACAATTTTTTTTTCAGATGAAATGTGTCATTAAAAATGAAACTGGAATAGAGAGCTGGATTCTCGATAAGGTACCAATTAGCACGTGTAACGTTTTTTGAAGAAATTGTAATGAAAATAAGTTTTGTATCTGACGCAATTGTATGTGAATTTTTCAAGCACAGGCAAAGCGGCCAAGACAAGATGGCGACTTTATACATCCATATCATTTGGGCTGGAAACGCAATTTGAAGGAGACATTTTGTCGGAAGGAAGAATACGATGATGACGAAGGCATCTATTGGCCCGTTATAGATGGCTGTAATCAGTATACTTTAACGGTATAGCAGTTTAGCTAGAGAATTGATCGCTGAGCGTGGTAGCCTCGCATTTGGAAAATCTGGCTTTGATGGTTGTCCTAATTGGTTTTCGTGGTTTTCCAAAGATGTTGTCTGGCAAATACTCGGCTATCATTTCTTGTGAATATCTTCCACTATTCTTCTCTTCATTTCACTGATCCTGTCTATTATTCTGTCATGAGTCATGGTGTGGGCTCACTATCTGATGACAGTGACTTAGCTTAATTACTGATATTTTTCTCTTCTTTGGTAGATTGAACAAATTCAGCAAAAGAACTTGAAAAAGATAAGAGTTAAAGAGTATACCATTATTGAAAAATATAGCGGTGCTCTGTTTCCAGTCACGAAAGGCTTACGAGTGGTGTGCACACCACCATTTTCGGATGAGCCAAGAATACCCTTGGAAATTGGTGACAGAGTTCTGGTTTCCAGGTGGAAAAGGTAAGGCTTAAAAGAGGCATTTTTAGTGCTCTGGTTTACTTTAGATTATATCGTTTTTGCCAATGGTGCACATTATACTCCCATTGCTTCTTACTGCCTGCGAGTGCACTTTCAACCGTTTAAATTAGTGTGCATTAACACATTATGACAGTCTGCAAAATGTGTTCAATTGCATATTTTTGAGTTTGCCTTTCACTCTGCTGATAATTTGGGTTTTGATTATGTGGAACCTTCATTTCCATATGTGTGTAATATTTCATTTTTAATTTGTATAATTGTATTGCTATTTTAGAAATTGGTTATATGGGGAGAAAATCAGCACCCGCTCTGAAAACTTTTCGAATGAAGGTATTTGATTTATTTTAGACATAAAGAGCACCCCTATAATGGTTTTTAAACCTGTATATGCCGATTTCATTCTAGATCCTCAAAGAGTGAAGGGCTGGTTCCCACGCCGCTGTGCCGTGGAAATAATTAATGGATCTGGCGACAGTTACCAGAAAATAATTGATAAGAAAAGCAAAAAAATGGAATGAGTCATCCACTTGCTGACTTGGATTTCAAAATTTCTTACATGTACATGTTTTCAGTTTGTTCAGTTTTTCTTGAATGTGCAATAAATGTTCTGTTATCCTACAATTGGAGACTGTCCAGTGTCCTGTAACGAGGTCCTATGACCTGACCTTAATAATACCAGGGTTACCCCGGAAGCTAACACCCACAAGGAACAGACTAATGAAATGAAAAGCCAATAGTTTATTGCCCCATGAACATTGGGGCGAACACCGTCCCTTTGGGACAACAGGTACATTCAAAACTAACATGATCGCGAAAACACAACGGCGTTTGCACAAACACTTCGGACTGGCCGAGTTCAGGGTCGCCTGTAGCAGTTTCCCTTGGACCTAGTTCCCAACTTAAGAAAGAGTTACAAAAAGTCGCAAAAGCGTAAAACATCTCACAACGAACGCAACAGGCATCCTCAAGGTGATTTCTCCACAAGAGTAACAGATCAACATAATTACCACAGGCCTTGGCCCAACTCCGCCTCACGCACCGACAACATGTCAACCGATCACAGATAATCAAAACAATGGCCCCGAGTATCATTTGGATTCCCTTTTTATCCCTGAATCCCCTAGCGTCACTTTGATGCTTTAATTTAGAATATAACCTTTAAAATGGCGCCCTTGCGCCCGGAATGTGTTATGCAAATGCGTACACATTTCTCATGAATATTTTATTCATGACAACCCAATACTGACAACTTTCTAAACTAACTGAAAATTATTATTCTATCTACTTCAAACAGACTAATTGAAATTTTCTGTGAAATAACTTTGTCAGCAGTTGATTTTTATCACACATCATCGTTCTTATGATCTCAATTCTGCTCCAATAAGTACTGTTGAATTACTGCATTTTGTTTTAAAGCTCTGCGGGTGAAGGCTGAGAGTTGACTGCTGTATTTGAAATGTACATCGGGTTTCAGCTCAGGTGTTAGTCTACCATATGCATGCACGCTAACCTGCATTAAATCGTCACAGGAACGCACCATTGAGCGACGGGCGAAGAAGGTATCACTTCAGAATAAAGTTTAGTAATTTTTAATTAAACTCATGACTATCTGGAAAACACGGCTTTGCCCGGGGAATCATAAATTTGCAATACAAATGTATACAAAAATAAATTAAATAAAGTAAACATAATTCAGGGAAGAATGACTTAATTTTGAAAAAGTCAGGGAAATTAAACGCACTAATTTTGTCAAAATCCAAAATTAATGCTTATATGTGGTTAAATCAGGGCCCTTGCAACCCTTGCAAACTTTCAAAAAAATTTCCAGTACAAAGTTCGTAAATTTGCAACAATTTCAGAGGACAAATCTTCAAGATTGTCAAGTTTGCGAGGAGAAATTTGAAAATTTTCGACAGTTTTCGAGGTCAAATTGGCAAAACATTCAACAAAATCATAAAAAATTGTATTATTTAAAGAAAAATTGTCTCGCTAATTCAGGGTTTCCCAAGAAATTTCATTTTCAACTTCCCTGACTTGGAAAACGTGGACAAATTTGCAAATTTGTATTTGAAAAACCTATAGAATTTTTCAAATTTGCACACGGAAAACGTGGAAAATTTGTATTCGGAAAACCTAGAGAATTTGGCAAATTTGTAGATGGAAAACGTGGAAAATTTTGCAAATTTGTCCTCGGAAAATGTGGAAAAATTTGCAAATCTGTACACGGAAAACGTGGAAAATTTTGCAAATTTATACTTGAAAAACCTATAGAATTTTGTAAATTTGTACATGGAAAACGTGGAAAATTTGGCAACTTTTTTTTTACTCGGAAAGTATTCAGATAATGGGCCCTGACTTTATCAAAAGAAGCCATTCTTCTCTGACTTACAGACATTTTAAAGTTCCCTGACTTTTCCAGGTTTTCCAGGTCTGGGGAACCCTGTAATTTTGTCCCATGTAGGTTTTGCTAAATCGTGTATAACATTAGCATATGTCAATTGTGTCGTTGTTCAGGGAAATTAGTTTGAAAACCTGGAAAAGTCATGAAAATTAAATATGAATTTCTTATTTCTGGGGGAACCTTTTCTGATTTTCTCGATGCCATTTTTGAGAAATTGTTCTATAATATTGTGGCAATAGATTTAAAATATTATTTGAAGTTTACAGTTATGTGGTTTTGCAAAGATTAAGAGCAATTGAGAACATGCTCCTATAGCTTTCAACTGGTGGCAATGTGTCGTTTGCTAGATATATAGATATTTATATTCCTTTCAAACTGAGGGATATGAAATTAGCCAGTGTGCACATATGTGCTACCCTGTGACTATCCGTGTCAGGGTTGAGACATTTGATGGAGCTGCCACCTTGTCACTAAGCGCTGTTTAATCAGTGGGATGTAACAGTTGTGGTTCTCAGGGGTCCCCAAACCCGGCAAATCCGCCAGGGGAACATTTTTCCAGTGATCAGGAACTGGATCTAGTTTTGTGCAGTTCTTTACAACATGCTTTACATTCTCCACTTTTGCTGACAATTGAATGGAATAAATTTGTGAATAAATATTTTGTTGGAACTTACCTTGTTTCGATCCTGCAACCTACCGTCCATGGAGACATTACGCTATCCACTGAGCTATCCGGACTCGCTTCTTAAGTGTCTTAAGATGGTAGAGAAGAGGAATCGAAAGGTCTGAATCGAAGGGACGTTTGTGTATAAAGGTAGTGTTAGGGGCTGAGCCTGGCATGCCACGGGTAGTTGCCACCAGGGTTTGCGTGCCTCACATTCCTGGACCAACGTTATAAGGACCTTACACCCGGGGTACGGGTTCGTTCGTTTTTCTTGGATGGGACCTGTCCAGACGTCGGTCCTGATTCTCGTCACTACACCGTTGGGTTCGCCGAGGCTGCCACCAAGTTGGGGTGGCCTTAGCCACTTTTGTGATCAGTCGCGTTCGCGGTATTTCTGTTAACATTTTGTTGTTTTGCTGATGGCAGCCCTTGTCAAAGCTGCCGTAATATGTAAACCGCGAACATATTCTCATGTTTTTGTTCATATTCTTCATATTTTCTATGTCGTGTCCCAACTCCCTCCTTACATGGTGGAGGTGCGGGTCTTTCCCCTCTTCTTCTCGTAAAAGCTCTACCACATGCTTCATCTCTCGTCACATCTTTCGCCATGGCATCGGGCCCTGTTAATACGGTCCCTGATGCTGAGGTTGTCCAGGGTGTTACTACTAGCTCGGTAGGTTATGCTCTTCGGTCGCATGGAGACGCTCCTTTATTTCACTCCAGTCTGGTAAACCTAAGTTCTGTGACACTCTTGGACAATAATGTTGTTAATTTGGAACATTTAACGAAATCAGCAGCGAAATCAGTAACACGGTGCAAAGGACCAAACGAAAAATTTTCCTCTCACACTCGTCGTGAAACCTAGCTTCCAAAGCGCGTAAACTAAACCTATTTTTTGTATAACACTTTATGAGTTGGGAAACATGAATATGGGCCCTAATACATGATACCCCCACAATCCTCAAAACTCAGCTTTTGGCCCCCGGACACTGGTAGAGTGCTGGGCTCTGAATTATCAACTCGTCCCAAGCCTGGTGACTTGGGATGCTACAAGGATAACACACGCAAAAAGCAGGAGCTTGGGGAGTAGTGCACTCCAAAAATACACCTATCTTTTTGTTGGAGTTCTTGCATGGATCATCTTTAGGCCTTAGGTCGCACAAAAATTCCCTACAAAAAGGAAGAAACGCATGCAAAAACACACCACAAAACATCCAAATTTTCGCCTGTACACAACTTTATTAAACACACATAAGTAAAGAAGAAACACTTCGGCGAAAAAGTGGGCTTCAACACAAAGGTTGAAGCAAGTTTAAAGTTAAATAAGCACGTGTCTGTTACACCTAACGTGACACAAAAGAAATTCTAAAATTCTTCTTATACTCACTCTTTCCTACAGTGGCGATTCCAGTGGCGATCCTTTACTTTTCAGTTACCTTTTAAATCAATTTGCCTATCAATATAAGAAACATTTACATGCTCATGTCCGCAGAAAAGGCATACGATCACACATTGTCGTTTCTACAAAGGAGCTAAGAGCGACCACACCTGATCCCTCTGGAGGTCTAAAGTAGAAGTGAAAAGGTAGAGGCAGACAGGAAACCGGTAAAGGCCGCCACAGGAGTCACCACTACAAAGCACGGGCTACTAGCAGACACCTACTTCCAGGTCACCTGGAAGGGAAGGGTAAAATGGGTCATCGAAAATGTGACCCCCTTTTAACGCCCCAGGCTGAAAGGAAACTTTTAGAAACGGTAGAAAAAGTATCTACCTTCACCACCCCGAAAACTCCATGTGTCCCAGGTTGTCTGCATAAGTGATGCCCGTGCCACATGCGCGTCATTCACTTAACGCGAATTTGATACTCCGGTGATCCGGGGAAGGGCGCCACTGTGGGGACGTATTGTGGGACCCATCCACGCATTTATCACTACTCCCCGCGAGTTTCGCTCCCTCTCCAGATCACGTAATGTTACATGTCACACTGACGCTCGCCAAGGATGGCTCCGGCAAAAAGCGCCCCATGTATGATACTCAGGTGGACGCCTGAACAATCGCGGGTGGCGTCACAGCACCCTGTAACACGCGCACCACACATAGCCACTGCTACCCCGCCATTATACACATAAACAGCAGATAACACTTTCCCCGCTCGACTTCATCTTGTCGTTTGTGCGTCTCGGACCAGGGCGCTGGAGCGCTGCCGTCTTGCCCAGAGGGCCAGTCACCACTACGGAATCCCATCTTGCTGACTTACGTGCCATTCTCGCGAATTTGAACGTGGGGGTTTTGTCGTATCCCGGCGATCTCAGTAATCCTGTCCGCTTAAGTTCCACCAACCATCTTCTGCATACATGGCAGTCGACGCCATGTGCCCCGGTGGATCTCATGCCTTGTTGGTTGTCCTTTGGATGGCGACCCTGTTATGGTGGTTTCACAGGCCTCTCGAACAGTCACATTGGATCCTTCTGTTGGGTATCTGGAAATAACTTAATGGTTGATTGCAATATAACTGGAAACTTGTTTGCTGTATTATGTGAGTGTTTATATCTGCATTTTGGAATTTGGCTCGCATGTACTTTTGATTGTATTTTTATCATGCTCGCCAGTGCGTTGTTTTTGTATTCATGTTACTGAGTGTTACTTTTTCATGAATGTTATATTCCACATGTGCAGGTAACCAATAGACGAACGCTCAGCATCAGGGAAGCGAGTTTTAACTTAAGTTTATTGAAAGTGGCGACTTTCGTTTTTGAAGCTAAATTAACGTTAAATGCGCACTCTTTAAAAA
>JAQGAO010006769.1:0-11928 GCA_034697705.1 Ommatoiulus sabulosus | reverse complement strand
GACTATTACTTTTTATGATGACGTTTTGTTCCAACATTTCTGCCACTTCTATTTGAACAATATCTCTAACTACAGGCGAAGTTCGCCTAGGCGGCTGAAAGGTTGGTTTTGCGCCTTTTGTATCGATATAATGAGGAGATAAATCACTCATACGAAATTCAGAAGTTGACAGGGCGAAAATTCTACGAAAACGTCGGAGCAGGTCAACAAGTTGTTCACGCTGTTCATCTGGCAACAACGGATCTATATTTAGTACCGATAATAAAATTTCCTCATCAGATTGATCAACTGTTCCCTGTTTAGGGACTTGCTATACATTCATTTCCATAATACTATCTGATTTGTGTAAGGGAAAAGTAAGTGCAACAACCTGGCCCCCTTTTAAATGTACTTCTTCTGGGGTGGATTAAAAATTTGCATTGGCCTTGCTTCAGGACCCCTAGATAAAAATACGCCATATGCGGAACGAACATCAGTCGCCATCTTCTGTGATGGTACAACCATCCTTCTTTCGCCAACTATGCATCGATTTTGGAACTCAACATTTTGGGAATGACACTGTAAATGGTGCCAAAGTCATCGGCTCCATCAAAGTAATTGGCAATGCCTCAACACGCAAACCCATTGGACTGTTCTCCTCTGGAAAATCTGGCAGTTTCACTAACCCAGTCAATGCCACAGGATTGTCTATGTACTGTGGATGATTTTCACCTGCTTGCTGCACTGTATATTTTACTGGGAGGTCCCTATCGAAACAGATCTCCTGCGTTGTTGGCAAATATGTCAACCCCGTAGAATCAATAAAATCCTTTCCCAAAATTAAAGACACTGGAAAAGTGGGGGACACGACAAATGAATACAAAAACTTTTTGCCTAACAGGAAAAAATCAATATCTGTGGCTTTAGACTCAGCCGAGATCCCCCATGAATATCTTCATATAGGTGAATATCTTTTCCTGACAAATTATAAGCCTCTAATTGAAAGACTTGCATAGCTAAAGGGTGAATAAAAGTGGCCCTACATCCTGAATCGTAGGTCGCCTTAATAATTTTATTCTTACAGGCTAGATTAATTTTTAATAACACAGCCGGAGGGTCACGTTTTACGTGCACTGAAAGGGCAGACTGTGGGCCCGACGAGCTCTGAAAGAGGCAATCTTTTTGATAATGGCCATCCCGCTTACAGCCAAAACAACGAATGGTAGACGTCCCCCCACTATTTTGATTTTGAGTGGTATTACCACTTTCTTTTTGTGGTGAACGAAAAGTCCTAACTGAAGATTGCCGACCATCTGTCCCCAATTTCTGATAATTCGGGTTTTGGTATGTCGAGGAGTTCTGCTTAACATATGTTTGATTAAAACTTTGACCCGTCTTAGCAGTAGCATTATACGGGACTTTATTAATTTTGTGCATAATTTGCCGAAATCGATATAACGGGTAATGGAGATTACACATCATATACCTTTGAAGTCCTGGGTTTAAACCCTTTATCAAATGGTCTTTAATGCATTCTTCCGACATCGTCGGATTCACACATTGACACAGATGTTCAACATCCGCAACATATTCAAGCAGGCTTTCGGTCGTGCCATGTTTCCTTAGCGCTAATTTTGTTGATAACGCCGAAGGACGATTTCCGTCCAAAAAATATGCCAAAAATTGGAACCGAAAATGCTGCCAAGGATATGATGCTAACCTTGCTCCATAATTATGGCCCCACTTAGCTGCCGCAACCGTCAATTTCATTCGTAACTGCTGTGGCCACATATTTTGATCATTTCTATCATTCTGGGCCGCTAATTCAAAAGTCTGAAGAAATATTAACGGATCCGTTGACCCATCATATAAAGGGACCTTAGCGGTACTCGAATGCACTATAAACGGTACATTTGGCTGACCATAGCAATTAACACTAGGCAATGTTACTGGGGGCACAAAACTCTGCCCACCCAAAAATTTGGGAACGCAAAAGGATCACCAACCTGAGGCAACCCTTGAGGAGTATAACTCTGATTAACAGAAGGATCCATAAACTGGGGAAATAGTCTATGACCACCCATAGGTTGATTAATTTGGCTATTTTGTCCCGTCCATAACGGAACCCCAAAACGTTTAAACATAGCCACTGCTCCTTCAAAAATAAAATCCTTTTTTTCTAATGGAATTGCCGGAATTGACAACCAACTCTCAAATAAAGCCAATGTTTGACACATATCTAAGAATGACGGTTCCTGAATAGGCTGTGGAAATTCCCCATTTAAGTTATCAGTAACTATAGGTATATCAGGGTCAAGTTCAACATTCAATCTCCGTTTCTTTGTTTTATTTTGATCTCCCGGAGCTAAAATATCTGGGGGAAAATGGACCTGTTCCCAAGCTTTGGGGATAGGGTCCCCCTGAACGGGTTTACCCCATGACACTAAAATTTTTGCTAACGCATCTCCAAGATATAAAACTGAAGGTGTATCTGGCTGTGATACTACCCAATCGTGAACATACCGCACCGCACAACGTAATTCGAAAATCTGGTCTATCGTATCAGACTGTGGAATAACCAATTTTGATGGCCATGCTGACAGGGGGGTTTTATTTTCTTTAGTTGCCATAATAAGAGCTGGGGGAACGCTCGCACCTCCACCATGTAACGAGGTCCGAAGACCCGATCTCAATAATACCAGGGTGCTACTATAAGCTAACAATCCCAAAGAACAAATCAATCTGATTAGGAACCAAAACTTTATTGCCCTGTGAACATCAGAGCGCTCATGAACAATTTTATACAACAATTTTATTCAGGGTCGCCTATAGCAGTTCCCCTCGGTTCTAGTCCGGACTTAAAAACAACTAATAAAAGAATCACAAACGCCTAAAAAGGATCACAACGGACGCAACAGGCGTCCTCAAGGTGATTTCACAGCAAATGATCAGCATAATTACCAACAGGTTAACTGGGCCTTGGCCCCAACACCAGCACTGACAACAGGTCACCACATCACAATACACAATAAAATAAATAGCCACGAATGGAATAATTCTCTCCCTTAAATACGCTGATCCCCCTGGTGTCAATTCGGCACCTTACTCGGAATGCTCCTTAACCTTGGCGCTACCTGCGCCTGAAATGTGTTACGCAATCTGCGCACATTCCGCATGAATCTTTATTAATGACAGGATAGATGATCGTATATCGCCATAGTGACACCTGATGAAGACATAGGTTACGTCGAAACGTTGTGATTTTTAGAAATTAAAATTCTTTATGGTTGCGGTAATTTCAAGGTGTCTAATTGCAAGTAAATACAGCAAAAAACTGATCCCGGCATGAAACAATTTTTAACCGTTATTTAATTGTTTTCAGAAATATATCAAACAATTTTTTTATTTTTTTTTTATATACTATTTTACTCAAGTTACATATAGATATTCTATGATCGTTCACAATTTATTGAACTTTCTTTTGCCAAAAATGCGACCAAAAAATTCAAAATCAAATAAGAGCTCAATACCAAAGAAATTATCTCTTAATTTTGAGATAACGATATTGTTTAAACGCATAACATTTTCAATACAGCCCAGTATTTAAGTTTTTCTATTATATCGATTTACCTAAATTTGAAAAGTCTTTTAGTGAGCACGAAGTGTTAGCTCACATAAATATCATTCTATATCACCAAATGTTATTATAGGGATAACGTGCAATATTCCAGATTATGCAAATAAGTCACGCATGTTTTTGTTATCCTGGAAAAACTTTATTCAATGTTTTGTACACATAAGTATTTTTATATTATAACTTCACTGACCTACCTATTTTCTCATGGTCAGTAAGTAAACAACATACTACTTTAATTTACATGTTTGTTTTGCCCTTTTTACAGGATATTGTAATCTATCCATCACTGTAATCAGGCACATTTTTATAACTTCAAAATTTTATCTAAAGTACGCTTCCATACATAGTTTAAATTTTAGAACCTCTCAACCAAAATTTGATGGGGTTTGAAGCATACAATATATAAATCTTTATTGAAAAATAAAAACTTTACCGAATTCAAAATTTGCCACCAGAATTCAGGCGGCAAAACACAGGCTTAACATCATGCACAATTAGCGCCCAAATGGCCAAGGGACTCCCGCCACTTCCAGCTGATGCTTCCCGCCTTTTTCTAATCCTAAGAAATCAAATAAAAAGTAAATTATTAGAAAACTAAACTTGACAGCCCGCCACTTTTTTACAACTCTCATTGGTCAAACAGTGGAGTCCTGGTCAAGTTCAGATGTATAAAAGACCACTGTTTCTCTGCAACAGGGTCGACCAACATCTTGCTTAAATAATCTATGTCTGTGCTCTTAACCTAGGCCAGGTTAAGAACACAAAATTGAATCTCAACAAAGTGTAAATGTAAATTCAACAAAGTGTTAGACTTACTTCATTTCAACGAATATCAAAGGATCCACACTCTGGAATACAAGCCTTCGCAGTTCGGACATCCCTGGTACAAGAAAAGGATTAAGTATATTCTTGATTGTTTGATTGGCGTTCATGTGAAAGTTACAATACGTTTAGCATGCAACCTCCCAGTCTTTGTTATAGAAATTAAACATTTGGTTTATTTAAAAAATTCTTACCAGTAGAATGACTTAAAATGTCTTCAGGAATTTCCAAAGCAGCTGCATTATCTTTAATTGTGCTGTCACATTCTGGTGAAATATGACAATTATGTTTTCTCCAAACATGTTGTCGAAATGTTTTCCATTTTCTAAAAGGGACTTTACAAATACTGCACTCAATTTGAATTATTTTATCAAATTGGTAAATGCCATTTTCCAAACTATTTTAGAGAGCAGCCATTTTTTATCTGATGATTTGGCATTTTCTTTTTGTCTGTCTTAAATTAAGACATCTGGTGATGTCACTTATTTTTAATGCAGGGATTTACTTTTATAGCAGAAATTGATATTACCAGATATCCTAAGTTAAGACAGGAATATTTTTTCTCACACAGTTATGCATTTTAAACTGTATTTTGGTTTTTGTCTTAAATTAGGACACTTGAAAACCAGGCAGGATGTGATGTCACCATTTCCTGTTTTAAAAAGAGGGGAGAGTCCACCTTTGTTTTACCTGCACAGTAGGCTTAGCTGTTGAATTTTCAGTGCATCTTAGTAGCATTTTTAAGGAATGTCTAAATTTATAGAGGTTTTATTAGAATATGGTGGAAAGAAAAAGATTGCTTCTCTGAGGGAAGCTACTGTAAATGAATCACACTATCATTTTTTAAGAGAAACTTTCAGAAATCTTTAAAATGATGCCTGTAATGGTGAGCCTTTATTCAGCACTTTCAACAACAAATTCCAGGAGTATGTTGAAATTAATGAAGCTACGAAAATTCCTGATGACAGCAAGATTACAATTACAATGACCTATAAATTGATATGCAAATTATGGTAAGCTTATTTCCAACTTGATAATTAACTATTTTAGTATGTCTGATAATGGATCAATGAAATCAACTTTAACTTAAGCATATAAGTAATATAAGCATTACCTTTTTATAATATATACAATTAGAAATATGTATACTATAATATTATATGTTAAAAATGGCAAATTATTGTTAAGTGAATAATAATACACATCTTGCAAAAAAGTAATCTTAAAAAATGACATGAATGTGTTTTAAAGCATGTTGCTTTAAAAATAGTAATTAAAAAAATTTGTAACTATCTTGCATTTTCATCATAATTAATGCTTAAATTTCAATTAGATTAGATGATTCATTGTCCACTTCATTTTACATGTATAGATCGAAGTGCTATAAACTATATTTTTATTATTTAGGTAAATGACAACTCAACATTAAAACTATCACAGAGTAATACTGATGCAGTGCCAAAACTTTCAATACCAAATCTTAATTTGTCTTGCAAGAACAATAGCATTGCAGTTTTTGGATCAGTTGCCAATGCACAAAGTAAGGTTTGTATTATACATTTAAATTAGTCTAATTTGTTCGATAATTTAACATTTATCTGAAATTAACAATATACTTCTTTGTTAAAGGTTTGCCAAACAGCAGTTTCAACAACAGCACGTAAAAGGGCTTCCCTACCCACCACCTTTGCCACAGTTGTCTCCTACAGTACAAGCTGCATGCAACAATGAAAAACTTCTTGAGGTCCAACAGAATTTTTTCAGAGACTGTGCTACTCATTTAAGTTTTTTGGTTAGTTATCCTACAAAAAAGGACTATGCCAACTATCGCAGCTCTCTTATTAAAGCATATCCTGTGTTAAGTGATGCAGACTGAAATTCCATGTGTATGTTTTCAAAAAATATTGTATGTAGTAATTTTGTTGATGATAGATGTAATTTATTAAACTTATTTTTTCTAAATATATCATTTTAGCAATCTGTGAAATTTCAAATAAGCAAGGTTATCAGAAACTCATGTTACTATGAAAAGAACAAAAAGCCACCTTTGACAAAAGCATCAATGGTGGCTTCCGTAACTAACAAAAACATGCCTTCAACTTCTAAATTTTTGGAGAATGAAAATAAAAAGGAGATGAGGAATCTACTTGAAAAACCAACAGTAAAAGCCTCGGATGTTTAAGGGGAAATGCGCTTTTTCATGTACGAAAATACCTTCACTCACCCCTTTAAGTGCGTTTATGGCACCCTTGGAGTGCCGCACTTAAGCCCTGCAATAAAACCAAATTTAAGAAAGTTTTACTTACCCTTTCTAGATGCTTAATCGTTTCCCAAAAAATCTTGAACCGTTGAATGCCTTTACCATGTGCTTTTCGTTACAGGTCCAGCATCCTATTGGAAGAAAAGAAACGAAAATTATCCGGGGTTAGGGTATATAAGGACCCCGAAATCCCATCGGAAGTACACTTTTTCGAATCTTGCAGCAGCGAGACGGTACCCTTGTGCTGCTGGTAACCTTAATTTTAGAATTTGCTAAATCTCATTCGAAAGATATATTTTTACTTGTAAAATCGCGATAGTGTCTTGAATAAACTGTTTCTTTGCTTTTAAAACAATATTCAGAACTTACCTTATTCCGTTCAACCTTTACTCCTTCGCGGGCAGCGTCCTTGAGACCTGGAACAACGAGAACTTGGGTTTTAATCCAGAGTTTGGACATTTCTCGAGAGATCTTAAATTCACCTCATTGATCCCATTGGTCAATTCGAGTCGAGTCTCCGTCTTGCACGTAGAGAATAAATTAATATTTATTCCATCCCAAGCCTGCCGAACCTCGTAATTGGCGCCCAACGTTTGTTACGCCAGCCTGCTCAAGTTTGGTTATCTCCAACTTTCTTAGAGCAGCCTCTGACTGTTTTCATCAGTTTGCTCAAGACTCGAATATTTTTTCGAGCCCTTCCTGCATTCTATAGGAGCGAATTCAGTTTTTGAACCTACAAGCCGAATCCTTTTCGTTTCTCTTCGAAATGACGGCCAGGAACACAGGAGATCTCTCCTCCAAACAGTCTTCAGGTGCTTTTGCACAGCCTTCGGACGACATATCGGCACTTTTAGACGAACATCCAGCCCTCGCTGAGTATTTCGTTCGCCTTACGACGGACTTTTCCGCACGCTTGGAGCACCACAAGACTGCCCAAGCTGCTCGGTCCCGTTTATTACAGAATCTTCAGTCATCCCATGCGCTGGGTGCGGATTCTCTGTCTCCGGTGTTGCCTACGTCAATAGCTTTGGGGGGTGCTCTACCCCAGACATCCCCAAACCTACTTGGTGGAGCATTTTCGCTCTTCACCGAATCTCCTGGAACCGACTACAGTAAAACAAGGAAATCCAGGAGAAACCTTAGTCGCCACTCAAGGCGCAGCTCAGGTCGCAAACAGAGGGGTCGTCCAAGACACAAATCGAGCTGCCATACCAAAAACAAAAAGGTGACCTCCAGATCGTCGAGTCGTTCTAGCTCTTCAGATAGTTCCTCTTCAAGCTCGGACGACTCTGAATCTGCTTCTTCAGGAAGTCATTCCTTTCACAGAACTCCCGGCCCTACATCCAAAATCTTTCGATGATCCCGAACGTCTCACTCAGATTTTCGCAAAACTTAAACCTTTCTCAGGAAAAAAAGAATTTAAAGGATGGTTTGCAAATATTAAATCCAATGTTAATCGGCACCACATAAAGGATGCTGACATGCATGACTTCCTAATAAACCTGGTGACAGATGAAGCTCGTACCTGGTGGGAAGTTAACCGATACCGGACAGTTGGTTGGAAACGAGCTCTGGAATCTCTGGAAAGACGTTTTCACGACTTCCAACAAGAACCAGATAAATGGACGAAATTGACACAATCTGCACAAAGATTCAGGCAACCTGTACACAATTATTGTCAGGCAATGCAACTTATGGTGGACGATTTACAACCAGCGATTCCACCCGAAAGTGCACTCCAAATAGTGTTCGGAGGCCTCCACCCGGTAATCAAAGGTGAACTCAAGTGCAAGTATATGCGCACCATTTAGCAGCTTGAATACGCAGCTGCGGACCTTGAGTCCACCAAAAGATAAGTGAGTAAATGGCTAAGAAAAGATCCAGGGAAAGGCATGGGTGCCAGACCCAAACTCGTGGATAATTCCACCACCACTAACAAGGAATCCAAGAGTGACAGTCGTCATTCCAGTTCATCTGGTGACAAACATAAACACTCCAAGTCGAAAGACGAGGAAAAATCTAAAATTAACTTTAGTGAAAAGAAAAATAAAACCTTTCACAAAAATAAATCCATGAAAACTCCTCACCCAAGTTCAGACAAGGCTAATAAATCCAGCCTGAAACCACAAGAGCTGTCCAAAACCGTAGGCATGCAATGCTACGGCTGGGAGAGGCGGATCGCAATCCCTGGAACTGTGATGACGGTTGTGGTCCAAAACGGAGAGCCGAAAGTGCTGCGAAACAAATCAGTGCAGTAACTGCAGTATTTACATTGATAAATAGTCTCACCAATTACCATTCGATTCAAGCAGGTGGTGAACAAAACTTGATTTACGAAAACTGCAAAATTGACTCAATCCATATTACCGCTCTATTAGATGGAGGAGCAAACATCTCCTTTGGAGGTGATGCTCTGTATGAGCAACTACTAAATAAAAACGTCATTCTCACTTGTGGTTCGAGGACGATTCAGCTGGCCGATTCTGAGCCAGTTGAAATGCGTACTTACCATGCTGAGCTCGAGATCGAGCTCAGGGGTCGAACTTTTCTCCTTCCCTTTTTGCTGATTCCGGCATTCTACATAGATCATGTCATATTGGGCACGGATTTCCTGAAAATGGCCAATATTTCAATGAATTTTGGAGAACTTACCTGGTCATATGGACCCTATAAAATTCGATCACCACCCATTCAGACACCTGAAACGATGCGGGTAAATGCCACAAACGTTTCTGGTTCTTCCAGCATATTTTTGAGGTCAGATGAGGGGGTTAATCTCACTCTCGAACAGCGTATGCAAGTTAACAAAATGCTCACAAGAAATGCCAAAGCTTTCCAGGACCCTGATGGTCCTGCTAAAGTTCAACCACAAATTAATCAGTTACAGCCAGGTTGTAAGCCATGTTACAATAAACCTTACAGCCTTTCTGTGAAACGCAGAACCCAACTCGTAGAAAAACTGCAAATGATGATTACCAATGGTTATTTGCGCCATTCCATCTCAGAATGGGCTGCACCATCGTTTTTGGTCTCCAAGAACGATGGTTCGCAAGATCTCAGGATGGTGACTGATTTTCAAGCTTCAAACTGAGTCACCATCCCCGACCCATATCCCCTGCCACGTATAGATGACATACTGGCAGAAGTCAAAGGAAAACGATTTATGAGTACCTTTGATTTGACAAACTGCTATTGGCAGATCCCAATAGCAGAAAACTGTCAAAAACTGTTTTCCATGTCCATTCCACTTGGAAACTTGTGTTGTGCTAGAATGCCGATGGGAGCCCGAAATTCAGCCTCACATTGCCAAAGGGTGGTGGACCAAATGATGGCCCAACTTCAAGACGTGGTGAACAAGATTTATCAGGATGACCTGATCACGGCAGCTGAGATGTTTGAAAAGCATCTCCAGGATTTGGAACAAGTTCTCAAGCTCATAATTTCTTATAATTTTTCCTTAAAACGCACGAAATGTCATCTATTCAAGAGTCAAGTCAACTTCTTGAGACATAATATTTTGGAGCAAGGAATTTCGCCCAATCCGGAAAAGGTCAGCGCCATCCTGAATCGCCAGCATCCCACAAATGTGACCGAATTGAAGTCATTTGTGTCGGCATGTCGATGGTTCAGAAAATTCATTCCAAATCTGTCAGACATTGCCTCCTCATTGTTTTCACTCCTGAAAAAGGGTGTAAAGTTCGTTTTTGACGAAGAATGCTGTGTTGCATTCGACACATTAAAAAAGAAACTTTGTGAGGCTCCCATTCTTAGCCAACCTGATTTCGGACAGAGTTTTCGTCTGTATACGGACGCATCTAATGTTGCCATGGGTGCAGCTCTGGTGCAGGGAGATGATCCTCCCTTTAAGGTCATTGAATATTGTGACGATACTTTTCTGTCCGCTCTGCCTGGTTCGACGCGTTGGGACTTTGAAGATGTCCCCCACTCCAAGCGAAGAGCCAGAAGGGGCCATCTCGGATGGGATGGAGAAGAAAACGCCTGCCCCCCTTGGCGAGGCAGCAGCGAGGAGGAAACACCTGCCCTTCTTGGCGAGGTCCAGCGTGGGAGGATGGAGAGGACCGAGCAGAGAAGGAGGAAAGCACCCCTTTTGAAGAAGAGAGAGAGGGACCAAGAAGCATTTTTTTATCTTGAATGAATCGTTATGATTGGTTGGATTATCGTATGCTCGTTTTTACTAAAATTGCATCTTGGGAAAGTTGTAGAGGAGAACCAGAGAGCGCCAAAAACCCTCATGAAGGAAGGATGTGCTGGTGGAGATCTCCATGATCGTTTTGGGTAATATTTACGCACAATTTGTAATCTTGATTGATTCCGGACACCTCTTTTGATTTTGATACTTTTCAGATAGTTTCCCCCCTTTTGGTTACGATCTCTTTCATTCAAATTTCGTCCAAATTCTATCCACCCAACAAATTTCTCTAAATTCTGGCACTCATCCCCAGGAATTTTCATGTTCCTTTCTCTCGAAATTATCCCACCAGTACCATTCCCTTTTCTCTGCTTCCTGGCTGCTTAGTCTCTCTGCCTCCTTTGTGGAAACCCCTGTTGCATTTGTGCAATATTACCTTTTGATCCCGTCAAATAAGGGAAAGTGTGTTATTCTGGCAATTGCCTTATTGCATGTTTTGAAAGTTTCTGCCTCTTTTGAGGATCTTTTACACCTTTTTGCGCTCATTTGAGCTGTGCCTTGCATCGTGCTGAGATTTTGGGGAGGAATTCCGTTCCTCAAATTATTCCTTGGGGTTCCCCTCATTGTTAGTCATTTTTAGAGATCCACCTCGGACGAGGGGATCTCAGGATTTCGGACGGACGTCCAAATCCCCACATTGAGAGATTTAACGTTTTTATCGATAGTTCCAAATTGCTCGTGGGCAGCTTTTATATCCGTTGAACTGTGTATTGCATAGTATAATTCTCGATCCCGTTTCGTAAGGAATACGCGGGGGTCTCCCTTCGGACGAAGGAACCCCGCTTTGTGCATTTTCCCTGACGGACGCCAGTGGATTCCAATTTTGATAGCATGTCTTGCACGTAGGATTACTGGTTCCTTAAAATACTTTCGTAGCCTAGTCAAAATTATTTGGGATCGTGAAGTTCAAGATTTCTAGTGTTTTGTAAAATTTTGATAGAAGTTTATTGTGAGCCTTTGGGCATTTATTCGTTGTTACGGAGAGATTAGGGTGGTGTCCTGTGGTGGCTCCCACCCGAC
>JAQGAO010006768.1:0-11929 GCA_034697705.1 Ommatoiulus sabulosus | reverse complement strand
ACGATATATCTGGAAACAAGTTTCGGGATATAAATTGCCTCGTGTATGACGGCCTTTAAAATGCATGCTTTAATATTTGTAAACGTCAACTTGTTTTACAGAATTGGAGAAGTTATTTCTTGATTCTTTTCCTAGTTTTCCATGCAGTTCTGTACAGCTTGACAACTTTGGCTACAAAAGATAGTCTAGATTTTAAGTTGCAAAGATTTTCTATAGCGTATCTTTGGAAATCAGTGCAATTATTCCAGGAATTATTCTGGAAACGAGTTTCGGGATATAAATTGCCTCGTGTAACGGTCATTTTTGTATTCTGGAAATATATCTGGCAATTTATTTGCAAAGGAAATTTTTCTCCACACGCGGGGAAATACCAAGCAACGATATATCTGGAAACAAGTTTCGGGATATAAATTGCCTCGTGTATGACGGCCTTTAAAATGCATGCTTTAATATTCGTAAACGTCAACTTGTTTTACAGAATTGGAGAAGTTATTTCTTGATTCTTTTCCATGCAGTTCTGTAAAGCTTGACAACTTTGGCTACAAAAGAAAGTCTAGATTTTAAGTTGCAAAGTTTTTCTAGCGTATCTCTGGAAATCAGTGCAATTATTACAAATGTATACACCTGTCATATTTGGAAATTCTAAATTGGTCAGCTTGAAACTGAATAGAATGCTTGATTTCTCAAAATCCATTTCTCCAGAGATGACATTCTCAGCCCCAGATTTCATCGAAGCAAATTCTGGACATGGTGAAATTCATCAGCCCCGTATACATGTACATATATTTGTACTCTATAATTCATGGGTACGAGCATCTCGCCCGCCTTCCTCTTGGTGCAATTGGAATAAACGAGTATTGGCCCTTCTCCAAATGATGCACAGGGGGAACCATTTACCTTTCCCCAAATCTGCTCGTTTGCCAGCTACAGGCTACGTATATTATATAGAAATATGATAATATATTGAAGAGAGCCAGGGTGCAGTTTTATCGGCGTTTCAGGCTGCGCTTTTATTTCCACGCAATGGTTATTATTTTTGCTTATCAAGTTTGTCACTTTTTTTTTTGTTGAGGAGGAACATCGGTGGCAGCCAACGTATGCAAACATGGAAGATGCATTTCTGGAATGGGCAATGTCGTTCTGTTTATTTTTTGCCTTTCATAAAAGTGGCGAGAGCAATGAAGCGTTGAGGCGTGGGGAGGATGGCTGGCTTTAATGATGACCAATGGTGTAAGGACAATGGCAGCTCCAGCATCCTGAGGGACATCGTCCCTCCGTCTTTTATTGGTCCGTCGCGTATAAGCCAACTCTTAAGCTTGCCTGCGAGCTGCAGTGCTCGAAATGAAGAAATATATCTTCTTTGAAAGCGAGTTGTTAAAAGGAGGCTTTCAAAAAACTAACAGCAACTCGAAAACGCCATAACCATTACACGAAACGAGGGCAGGAATAGAAAGCAAAAAAAAAATAAAAACAACAACCTAACAGGCATAAGCGTGGCTGAAGATGGGCGTTGGAGGAACACTCCGAAAAAGCCAATAGATGCACTTTAAAAGAATATACACAAGTTTTTTGAAAAAAAAAATGAAGTGAGATATTTCAGTCGGTTTATTTTTCGCCCGAACACATGCGTTCTGTCCAGTGTTTTGATGATAAATGAGATTTGGAAAGTTTGGGGACACGCGCTGTTTCAACATGCAATGTTGAATTGCATGCAAAAATGCTTTGACGTGTTCTGTCCATGTTTTCCACCCAAAAAAACAATCCACTTTTTTAAAAAATTCCGAAAAGTAAGCTGTGAGAAACTGACATCTTTCCATGAAATTTTGTGGAAGGAATGCCATTTTTTTAAAAACCGGGTGTATAATGTTAAATTTGTTTATACATTCAGTTCACTTACATTGTTAAAAAAGTGGGCTAAATGCACACCTTCGAAATGTAGCAAGTGTTTTTACATGTATTTACATCAAGTAAATGTACGCTATTTCAGCATCGTTATAGACGTGCGCGCAAGAATGCTAACACATGGGCTGCACATGTTCTGCACAAACAAAACATGCTTTCCAAAAATGCTACAACCTTCTTGGAAATTCAGAAAAGGAAGCCGCGATAAACTGATCTATATCTTTCCATGAAATTTTCTCGAAGGCATGTAGTTATTATTAATTTAGTGTAAATGTTTGTTTACATGTTTAGTCATTCACAACTGGTCATTCACTTACATTGTTAAAAAGCTATGCTAAACGCAAACTTTATAATGTAGCAAGAGTTGTTACATGTATTTACATGCAATGTTAAAGAAGCGCACGCAAGAATACGTAGACATGTACTGCACATGTTTTCCAAGAAATCAACGACCTCAACGATCTCACAAGGGTATTAAAGATGCATGCGAGAAACTGACATCTTTCCATGAAGTGGATTTCTAAACACAAACATGTTACAAATACATCGCAAAAGTGATTACATTTATATGAAACCATGAATTTAGGCATGCATATAATGAACCATTTTTACAGTGCGGCCAATAGAAAAGTGGAGTTTGCCAATCAAGTGCAACATAACAAGTATTACATACATGTCAGAAAATGTATTTTAATTTACATTTTCCCAACCACTTCTAGAAGATGACTCCTGATAAACAACTCCAATGCAACAGAAACACCTTAAAACAACGACAAATAATAGTAACGACAGTATGAAGAAATCATGATTGTGTTTTTAAAACCAAGAATGATTTTTTATTATGTCGTTTAGAAGGATAATGACATGTTGCTGTTGTTTGTTACAGTATGATCTTGCGCTATAAATTTGTAAAAACGTATGAACGATTTTTTTATTCTATGCATTCGAATATTCACAATCTCTATATAAGGCTTAGGAAAGCATATACATTGTATAATTTGTAAAAAAAACCTATTATGAGACCATATACAATAAAAAAAATTTTAATACCCTTATTCTCGTTCCATTTTCTGTATATTTTTCCATTTTAAACACTGTTCAACTGTTTCAAACGCCGAAATCCAAACTAATTTCAGTAACTTGAATAAGATAGCAACGTCAATGAAATGAGCTCATGATCATTCTCTCGTATATGAATTACAAAAAAATTCAAAAATTCGTTTTATGAAATTCTGTCGTATGTTTTTCTCTAATTGTATACCCGAATACTCAAAACCTCTAAATATGGTTAAAGAAGTCATAAATTTGTAAAAATCAATATGAGACCTTTTACTATTCACGTATATTTAAATACCCTCATTCTCGATCTATTATCAGTTATTTTTCCATTTTTAAAGCATATAAAATCGTATATATCCAATTTTTTTGAAAAATTGTTTCAAACGCCGAAAATCCAAACTAATTTCAGTAACTTGAAGATATAGCAACGTCAGTGAAATGAACTTATGATCATACATATATACTGTATATTAGCAAAACAAATTAAACATTTCTTTTTTAAATGTTGTCGTAATATTAAGTACAGTACGCTCATTTATTAAATTCTATTTTCGAATATTGAAAATCTCTAAATAAGGTTAAATGAACGATGCATATTTCTAAAAACCACTATGAGACCATATACTATACACGTATATTTCAACATCACCATTCTCCTTCCATTATCAGTTATTTTGAAATGTTCAACACAGATAGTATCGTATTTGCCCTATTTTTTTCAAAACAGTTTCCAATACCGAAATCCAAACTGAAACTAATTAAATTAGTACGATATGTCCTCGCCGTGAAACCCTGCCCAGCTAGTGCTCTTAGTTAAAAATAGTGACTTTTTTGCTCATCTCGTAATGCTTCTCCTCCACTCCATCTTTCTAAATGTATCCAGCCAGACGTCCTACATTCTTAGCAAATATTTATTGTGTGTTTTGCTGACATTTGCCGAAGCCTGCAAGTGCGGACAGTTTTGCAGTGCCGAGCCGAAAAAGAAGCTTCTGTTTAAGAAAAAATCAATACGATGCAGCTACATCCCCTGGCCTGAAAGACGCTGTTTTTCCGAGGGTATCTGGGATGATGTCGGGGGTGCGGGGGCCTAGGGAGGGGGAGATGAGAGTGCGTATACGTGGTGATTGCATTTTCCATGAACTCCCTCCCCCACTTTTTTTTTTCTCTCCCTTGATCTCTTTTGTCAAATGTGGTCACCAGCTTGGTCCAATGGGGTTTTCAGTGAAACGCGCCTATAGGCGCAAACCATTAATGCTATTCCCCCCGCGTAGTGGTTGGGTAGTGAACCTAAAAACGTCAGGATTTACGTCATTTCTGGGGGCCAGCGACTCGGGCCTTGAGGGACGACACTTCAGCATAATCGAAAAGATTGCGCCAGCGATCGTGGTGGCCATTGCTGTACAGTGCCAAAAACAAGGCCAACAAACATGGCTGCTGCCGAAGATGAACGCTTGTTGGGAACATTGGAGACGCACGTGATCACGTGATGAGACTAGACCGTGCAATCGATACGATCATCAGGTGCAATCACAAATTGAGCAACGAATAATCACGTGCGCGCCAAGCCCCAGTCACAAGTTCACAACTCATCGAGTTGAAATCCAGAACATTTCTGTAATGTTGAGAGAATCGATGTAGAAACATTGAATCTTAAATTCAGACAATGAGATGATTACATCATCTTGATTTTGTTTGCAGGTATTAGTTTGAATTTAAGATCGATTTTTTTTATAGTGCGCATGGCTTGTTTGAAAACATTCAAATGGTTCATGTTTAAGTTGTACTGTATATACAGTATTTGTATGCATAACCATTTAATTGATATAGTTTTATTCCTATATACATTTTTATTAAAATCCTGTGTATTCCTGTGTAAATTTTGATCATCAAATGATTTGATTTTGAAATCGTAAATATACTCGTAGATTTATGTATACAGCACAAAAGAGATAAACATCGTCATTAAACTTGAACAATGTTCAATTATATAGTAACATGTTTTTTTAATTGGATAAAGATTAGCCTACGTATAATTTATTTAACATATACAGTAAAATTTATTTCAAATTTAAACAATATTGAAATGGTTCTTGTTTAACTTATATATGTACATGATTACATAAACATTATATTTGGCACAGTTTTATTCGTATGTAAATTTGAATCAAATTACTGTTTCATATGGCCATCATGAATAGATTATGTAGACATCCAATAAGGGATAAACGCCGTCACTGCAGTATATGAACATTTTTGTTAATGGATATTTTAAACCCAATCTATGAGATTTGGCGTTTAATTAATCATTAATATATACTGTACATGTATTAACATATCTAGACAGATATAAGTATCAGAAGCGAAAATTTTAAATTGTCAATTAAACAACTCCATGAAAAAGTGAAATTAGTTTATGCTAGTATATATGAATGGAATCGCAGTGATTTGTACATGTGTGATGTACATGTATATGATGTGTATCTATACATCAATGCTATATTGTGTATATTGTGCAAGATTCCAACATTTTAAGTGTTTATGTTCAATTTGTCCGCATTGACAGAAAAAAGGCGTGTCAAAAATGTTATTTCAAATTACCATAAATTATATTATTAATAGTAATAATGATAATAATAATGTTATAACATGTGGATAAATTATATGGTTTAGTATTTTCGATGAACTACAGTAAAACCTGAAAAAGTGACCACCTTTGAATGGTGACCACCTGTTAATGTTAATAAATGAAGCCATCTTCAAGTGGTCGGAAATTAAATAATTATAGAAATCAACAACACGACCAACAGCAGGATTGCTGAGCAACGTTTCGGGACCATGTCCCTTTATTCCAAGATCCAGAGCCATCT
The DNA here is from genome assembly GCA_034697705.1 of Ommatoiulus sabulosus. Taxonomy (NCBI): domain Eukaryota; kingdom Metazoa; phylum Arthropoda; class Diplopoda; order Julida; family Julidae; genus Ommatoiulus; species Ommatoiulus sabulosus. The sequence goes on along the minus strand of JAQGAO010006768.1, from coordinate 6,101 downwards.
TGGATCCACAGTTTCATGTGGAGAATGGAGGGTTAAGGAAGCTGAGAGAGCTTGAATAAAGGGACATGGTCCCAAAACGTTGCTCAGCATTCCTGCTGTTGGTCGTGTCGTCGATTTCTATAATTACCTGTTAATGTTGACCACTTTTTAGTAAATTGGTTTTTCTAGTGTACATTTCCTTCATAAAAATTCTCTGTATAGTGACCACCTGTCTAGTGTGTACAGTGACCAGTGTGTGTTGTCTTTTTTGCACTTTTTACATTGTCAATGCACCTTAAAAAGTGACCAGATGACAGATGAGCCACCTTACATCCTGCGTTAACCCCAGTGGTTCTCAAATAATTCAGCTAATCATGTTATTCAGATCGAAAAAATCACTGAAAACATGATCATAAGAAGCAAAAAGCATACATGTATAAAACAAGGAAAACTTGATAATTCATTTTTTCTTTAAACAAAAAAAAAACCAAATGTGTAATAAGGCAATATATAAATATACTGTAAGTGATGCACATGGACATGATGATTCTGTACTTTTTTGGTTTTGTTGTTTTTTTACTGCATGTACAAGTAGCCTACAGTGTGCATGTTCATTTTAATTTAATTCAGGCATTCTTTGTATAGAGACCACCTATGTACATGTACAGTGACCAACATTGCATTTTTTTTTTTTTTTGGTGGTCACTCTTTAACAGTTTTAACTGCCTATACAGTAACCATCAAAAGCAAATTACATGTAGGTCGAATTTTGATGAACAAAACGTTTTTATGCAGGTCCAATTTACAATCCATGGACATAAAACTTGATGAATAGCGTATAAACGCATTAATGCTTTTAATTTAGAAAATTAATCAGATAAATCATATCTGGAAAATAATGGCAGAACCAAGCACCGAGCGGTAGGCGCATCGCGAAGTAACAAAACATCCGCGTAGCCAGTCGCTATGTGATATCTACGACAATGAGATTCCAAACATGCGAGCTGATAATTCATCAACAATTTATATAGCATTTTTCTGCCGTTAAGTATTTAGTTTTTTAGATTTTATAGATTACAGCTAAGCTGCGTGTTCTTATCAGTCGTAATGTATTCGTCGAGCTCTGTGGTCAATAACCTAGGTTAATCTTAGCGTCTATAAAAATGACGTCAAACGTTGTGCAAGTCTCCAAGACTTCTTGATATAACGTACTAGTATACGCTTCGTATAATCGTATTCCGGAAACTGGTAGCCTACGGGACATCAGTGATTCAGTGGACAAATATTGCACTAGGTACGTCTGATGAAATCACAGAATGTCCCACAAATATGCTTGATCCACAAAACACCAAAACCATGTCAACAAATACGCTTTGAAGCCTGAATTCAACTACAAAATACATTAAATGATTGCAATTGAGATCAGCTGGTTGTCTGGATCGAGCTATATGCATGTATGTACAATGTTCGATATCATTTGATGACGTGTTTCTTTCCCAAAAATATTTTTTCTTAAAAAAAAATAACCGCAAAACATATCTATGCGCTTTAATTTCCCCCTCCCCCCATATAAAGTTAGCCGTACGTGTGGCCCGTGTCAAAATGTGATAACCTTAATATAACAATGTGCAAATGAAGTTGGAAAAACCCATGAATTACGCCAGTTGCATCCCGTTTATGCAATTTTCATGGAAAAATCTACGTAATTTCCAATACTAAAATAATGACCTACGAAGTTCGGGGGTTTCTATAGGATGCAATACCGCAGATAATAGCGATAACGTACCGTCAACGGGACACCAAAAACGAGTGATGGCAACGATATACATATAGACGCGTAGGAGGACATGCAGTTAGATACTGTTCACAATTACAGCACTAAAATTAGGGCCAAGGTTTAAACATACCCGCGTTAATTATACAGTATATCTGTATATACAATGCGTGGCGTTACATGTTGATTTAATTATCTGTTTTATAATGCAAAGGTCTACGGATGTTTCAAATTAAGCCTACCTACAGTACATTATAAAAACGCTGGCTGCACTCAAAATAAATAAACCTATAAAATACGGAAACATGTACTGTGTTTTCAATTTGGTTCGATTGACTGTAAAGAGTGGGAAAGTTAATTGCTAGGAAGTGACTTTCATTAATTCTAAATTGTTTACCTCGTATTGCTCAATGACGAGCTCAAACTTGCTGTCATAAAATCATACAAGCTATAAACTAAAAAGTGTATACACTGTAGTTTGGTACCTCGGCTATTAACTTTGTTTTTGCAACCAAGTTGTTTGCCCACGAGACCTAAAATCTTTGTTGCCAAGAACAACCTGTTCTATTACAGTAGCGAAAATTCAATGGATCATGCAATTCCATATTTAAAAAGTATAGCTACAATGTATGTTTACAATTCATTAAATTAAATTCACGTAAGCAATGTAACGGACAGGGGTCAACATTACAAGATCAGTTATACAGTATGGCATTTTTGGATCATGAGAAAATACGACACAGCAATTTTAAGGTCGTCACACACGGGGAAAGTTATACATACAGTACATATCTGGAAACTTGGCAAGTTTAGGCGTGTTCGACTGCTCAAGCACATATTTCTGAGCATTTTACTAAAAATGGCTTTAAAAACGAAAATTTCAAACTGAAAGTAATTAGACTTCGTTTATGTTTTCATAATTGACAAATAAAAACATTTCATTTCTCGTAATTCACATTCTAAAAAACAGAACTTTTTGAACTTGCCGTATTTCCAGATATAACTTTCCTCGTGTGTGAGTATTACTTTACATTTTCTTACGTGACCTTTAATTAAACAATTAGAAAAATGATGCTATACAAAGAAAAATTTCTTCAAATGATCTTAAAAAATTAACTACAAAAATGAATGCAGAAAAGATCTCATAAAATATTACAAGGAAATATAGCAAAATTCTTGGAGCTTAAACGCGAAGTATACGCCATTTTGTAATGCAAGGCATCAGACACGTGACGTGTACTGAAAATTTAGATCGCACAATCGCACTTGAAAAAAAATTCACATCCGGTTTTAGTCTCAACTTTTACAACAGATTAAAGGTCGTGAATATGACTTTGAGAATTGGTTTGCGTTATAGATTAGGTTAATGTAAATTATAAATAGTTTACCTACATTTTATGACGTCAATTAGAATCGAGACGCTAATTAAAATGACCAGGAACGCAGAATTAGGGCGAAATTAGTTTAAATAGACGAAGGTAATCAATTTAAAAAACATACCCGCTATTTCAATGGTAGAATTATACTTCTGCTTGGCCAAGTCACGCACGTTCAACAGATTAAATCCTTGCGTTGGTGTAGTAGCACTCAAGGCGAAGCAGATTATGCACAAAACGGCTAATTTCGTTACATGGCAACATATCCTTCTGTCAATTTCTAACGAAACCGCCATAGTAGCAATAAAAGATTAAAATGAAAAACCACCGCTCTCTAGCTGGCCGTTATTTGAAGGGGCATTTTTGTGCCGTTCACTAAGTTAGATTTTCTTTATCCAGAAAACATTGGAAAAATCCGGGTACCATTAGATAATGGAGGAAAGTCAGAATTCAATATTTCACCTTGGTAGTTCCTAGCGACATCCCAGGAGAGTGGCAAACATAATGACACTACTGGGGAAAATTGGTGGGAGGCGGTACCAATCGAGATAATAAAACAAAACGCTGATAATGCCAACAATTAAACGCGCAATAAAACACTTTCGACAAAGACAGTCTACTCACCCTGAAAATTCGATTGTCAATTTAATTTAATTCAATTGGCCTTTATCGAATCTTGATTTTCAAAGAGGGAAATGATTATTTCCTAAGATCCAGACAACCTTCGTCAGCAGATGACCTCCTATTAACGATCTAATTCTATAACAATTTGTGACACTTCGTAATTTCACGTTTTGGCAATTGCATTTCGAGGAAGAATATACAGTATATATGTACCGTAATGTACGTACCTTGTATAAAAGCATGCATGAGTTTCATAAAGTTTGTAATAAAACGTAAAGGCCGTCACACACGGGGAAAGTTATATCTGGAAACTTTGGCAAGTTTATGCGTGCCCGAAAAGTCAGGCGCATATTTCTGAGCATTTTACTAACCATAACTTTTAAAAAGGAACATTTTAAACTGAAAGTAATTCGACTTCATTTATGTTTTTATATAATTGGCAAATTAAAACATTTCATTTCTCATAATTCACATTCTGAAAAACAGAACTTTTTGAACATGCCGTATTGCCAGATAGAACTTTCCTCGAACATGTACAGTATATGGCCAGCTTAAGGCAACAAATGTCGCCAATGGGCGAATTGTCCATGCTGGTGAAATAAAATTAAATGGTCATTCAGCAGAAACTCGCCTGAAGAATTTTTCTATAAACATGATCAGTCGATAGAAATAAATTAGAAAAAAAAATCAGCAAACGATTTGCATAAATTCGTATGGTGATTTTATGCATATGCAAATACTGTTATTTGCTATCTCCCCTTACCTACTGCTAACTACTTAATTTTTAAGTGCATATAAAATACATACATTACATGCACACGTATTCCGTATTATATCTTTTCAAACTGAATTTTGGCAATATTTTTCAAAAGCGGGAGCACGTTAGTAAACTTAATCTGAAACTTGATCGGCTTCCGAAACTGGAAGGCAAGTTTCCGAACGGTGCGTTCGGCTTTCCAAATTGGGAGTTTACAGTTATAAAACGGAAACAAAGTTTGCTTAAGATTATGTTGGACCGTGTGTGCCGACTTTAATGTATATAAACGAGACCAGTTTATTGTTTTTTACAGCCGGCCATACACGAGGAAAGTTATATCGGGAAATAAAGCATGTTCAAAAAGTTCTGTTTTTAGAATGTGAATTACGAGAAATGAAATGTTTTAATTCGTCAATTATAAAAACATAAATGAAGTCTAGCTACTTTCAGTTTGAAAGTTTCATTTTTAAAAGCCATGGTTAGTAAAACGCTAAAAGAAATATGCACTTGAAGTTTCGGACATGCCTAAAATTGCCAAGTTTCCAGATATAACTTTCCTCGTGTTTTGCAGACGACGAATAATATGCGAAATGTTACGCTGCGTATAAATTTGTGTAAGTTATATTAATAATAAACTTCAAATTATTTAATAATCGTTATTGTCAATTTGGTAATATCGTTAATTTAAGATTAAAAAGGGAATAAACCTTAATTGTAATTTTAAAGTTTTCAGCAAACGAGAAAAAGTTATATGAAAAATACACGTCAAATTATTTAATACTCATTGTTCGCAAGTTGGTATTGTAAGTAATTTGATGTTAAAAAGTAAATAAAAACCTTACAGACGACGAAAAGTGTTTGTATAACATATTATAGAAACATTTTTCGTCGTCTGCTGACAGCTTTTTGTGGCTGACACCGGCTTTACAGCTAGGGATTCATCAGGTGTTGTCAGAAAAATGTAAAAAAAAAATCCAAACAAATGGCTGAGAGCACGGTGACACTTATTCATGTAGGTTGAAAACCAGTGTCGCCTAGCGGTAAGGGTATGCAATACCACTACGCGACACTGGTTCAAAATAATTTGGCAACCTACATGTACATGAATAAGTGTCACCGTGCTCTCAGCCTACGAATTGAACTACTGTTCTACAGTATACATAATACCAGTATGGTCACTTAGCGCATTCCTGGTGTCCTGATTCGCAGCGTCAACCTCACGACTAGCGACCAGTACCCAAAACAAACCTGTGAGAAAAAACGTGTGGCAGACGATAAAAAGTATAGGTAATATCAGGGGTAATAGAGAGATTTAGCAAGGTAACCTTATCGTCACGTGACCGCTGTTATGCGCATGCGCGCAAGGACGTTTTCAACCGTCGATCATTTAAACGTAGCGTTGACACGATAAACAGGGCGTTACGGGCGTTAGGGCCATTCACAAAGGACGTCCTCCAATTTTGAGCAAGGGGGCCATCCAGAAATGCTGTCAGTGTGATATCACGTTTTTATATCTGTCAATGATAAATCAGTCCGCTTTTCATACAAGGTTTATCCATGCAGTGTTCCATGTAATGTTATTTTAAAATGC
>JAQGAO010006767.1:0-11929 GCA_034697705.1 Ommatoiulus sabulosus | reverse complement strand
GTTTGGGATGACACCCGAAGCCCACCCTGTAGACAGACCAAAATCAAGCCGTTAGCCGATCATATATAGTCACACCAGAGCTCTTCTTTATATATTAGATTCTCAACAAATACTCGTGAAAAACTAATTTATTTAGCTTTTGGGATTAATTTTTCATAACCTATTAACTCATTTTGTAATAAAAGTTATAAATTATTTTTAATGAAACAAAAACTTTTGGAAATTGAATGAATAAAATCTGATTCTGTCCGAGTATGAACGCTAATAAAATCTGCGAAAAATAAGTCATTAATTAATAAAATTGTAAGAAAAATTAGTTCAGAAATCTGTAATTAATTACTACGTAAACGAGCATCGCTGGTTCTGTGGTAAATCCTCGACTGCAACGCGGGCGAGCTGGGTTTGGTTCCGGTAAAAGATTTTTTTTTTTTTTGGAACAATTATAAAAAAGTTTTATGAAAATCTACTGTTTTAAATGACTTAGAATCAGCGAACATGTACAGGTTGAAACCAAGAATCTCTGGTTTGTAAACTTTCGTGCCGTGTATAAATGTTTGCTCATAATTTATCATTATTTAAATTTTGTTTTAAGCAAAACTTCACTTTTAAAGATTGTTTAGTGATCCCAGTCTTCGTTGTGTAGAAACCACTTTGTGCAAACTTTGGTTGCGTAGAGATTTGCATCTAATAAGTCTGTCTTTTAAAGTAATAATTATAAAGAAATGCATTTAAAAAAAACAAAAAAACATACCACTTCTGGTTTTATACAACAAACTTAAACATTTTAGATTGTTACTCGAAGATGATTAATGATTTTAAAATGTAATTTTTGTTTTAAAAAACGAGTCTTCAACTACAAAATATTAATTTAAAAAAACAACTATTTTTTATACTTAAATTCAAGTAAAATATTTTTTCATAATTCGTTTTTTTCTTTTTTTTTCGGCGAGATTTGCATTTATTAAGCCGACCTTTCGAAGTTATCCTTAATATAAAATGTAATTTTTTTAAAACCAACGTAACAAACTGACCGTTAAATAAATATCACGGACGAAAATCCAAATTATTACGTTATTAAAGTTAGTGATTTGGTCGTCGTTCAACTTAATGCTAGATTACTTTCTTTGTTCTACATTTGAATTGGCTCAATATTATTCTGAATTCGATTTGAATGGTAATTTTGGTTTTAGTTTTTAAAATTTGGTTTTTGATGAAGTTTTATTCTTAAAAAAAATCCGTTATTAGCATCTAAAATTGTACGCGAAATTCACTGGGAAATCAAATTCCAGTTTAATGCATGTTTTGCTTTATTACTTTTTTTCTTAATTAATTTACATAGTTTAAGGTTAAGCTACAGTTTTTAATCAACCAACAGACGTCAAATTAATTAAGTATACAATTAAAACTGGGAGACTTCAATCATACGCTTTATTCACTGACACCATTTTATTAAATTTTATACTAATTTACTCGAAAACTTTTGATATTATGATTTAAAAAATTTGCCAATTAGAGAATTATTTGAACATAAGTTAGTAAAGAAAATAATAAGTAGTTTTTTAATTGTTTTTAAATAGCTAAAGTTGAATAGGTTTTATACAAGAATAAATTTTTTTAAAAAAATGCTTAAGATTATAAGAAAATAAATGTGAGAAGCTATTTATTTTTTCGAAAATTTGTTTAGCATATGTCTGAGAAAATCTTAAAAATATTTAAAAAAAATTCAAAAAAAAAAAATATTTTATCATTTCTAGAATTTAAATTAGAGATAAAGTTCGTTATAACATTTCAATTAAAGTTTAAGGTAATCATTTTAGATAATGCAATTTGTGTTTTAAATTTTTGTTCATTTATGGCATTGAAGATATCAACTTACATTATAGAAGTTTACCGAGCGAGGTGGCTGAGTGGTTATCATTCTCGCTAGCTCGCATTCGGTAGACACGGGTTCGATTCCCGTGTCAGCTATCCTCGATTGTGGTTTTTCATGGTTTCCCACAATTCCTTTAGGCGAATGCCAGGATAGTTTCTATATTAAATCGGCCATGACTGTATTCCTACCCCTATTAACACGTGTAAACACCAATTTTTAATGGGTACTCATGTCGTTTGGAACCTCGTTAAATCAATAATATTTTAATAAAAAAAACTGCTTTTTACAAAATTCAACAACTATTTTTCTAAAATCTATAATTTTTTTTGCGGTTTGATAACTTCATCATGAAGAGTTCACGTGTTATTTTTAAGTTATTTTCAAGCATCGTGTTTCACCTTCATCATTTCTGCATTCACATAATGAAGACGTCGTCGGTTAGTTATTGAGGGTTTCCCAAAAATTTCATTTTAAACTTCCGTGACTTTTCCATGTTTAAAAAAAATGTCCCCGAAGAATGACGACGTGAAAAATTAACGCTGGCAAATATTTTTTTTAAAATTTACTAACGACAATTTTGAAAATTGCGTGAAAATTTTTTAAAATGGGAAAATTTTGTATTCGGAAAATGTTGAAAATTTGCGCTCGAAAAATGTGGAAAGTTTCTTAAATTAAAACTCAGAAAACGTTGGAAATTGTGTAAATTTGTACATGGAAAACGTGGAAACTTGTCCTAATTTTTATTTGGAAAACGTGGCAATTTTTCAAATTAATACTCAGAAAACGTGGAACGTCAGAAATACTCAGATTTCTGAGTATTAATTTGCAAAATTTTCCACGTTTTCCATGAACAAATTTGCAAACTTTTCCACGTTTTACTAGTACAAATTTGCAAAATTTTTCCACGTTATCTAAGTATTAATTTGCAAAATTTTCCACGCTTTTCATAAACAAATTCGCAAATTTTTCCACGTTTTTCAAGTACAAATTTGCAAAATTGTCCACTATTTTCGAGCAAAAATTTTTAACATTTTCCGAATACGAAATTTTCCCATTTTAAAAAATTTTCATACAGTTTTTTTTTTAATTTTTAAACAAATTTCTACGCTAATTTTCAAAATTGTCGTTAATAATTTAAAAATCTATTTTCCAGCGTAAACTTTAGAAAATATGTCAATTTTTCACGTTGTCATCGGTCAGAAAAAATTTTTTTAAACCTGGAAAAGTCAAGGAAGTTGAAAATGAAATATCACCCTGTTTGCATTAAAAGTTATCATTAAAATAACATGTTGGGTGGAATAAGAACATGCGATCTCAAGTTTGGATTAATTCCCACTTACCTTGATGACCAAACAATGACGTCAATTTTTGGTCAGCTTGCTACGTGGGTTAAACCATGTTATAAGTTTGCGTAGATTTTCGTTACAATTCCTTTCATTTTTAAAAAATTTTCAAACAAATTTCAGAAAACAATTCTTAATTCACATCTGATGGTATGAAGCGCCACCACAATCTCAATTTTGTATTTGCTAAATTGTACGTAACATTTAACGTTAAAAATTTGTTTGAGGAAATATAAAATTTTCAAAACCAAATTTTCACGAACAATTAAGTAAACGTGGAAGGTTTATATTTTACGTTTATTAAGTTCTGATTATATTTGGACAAACATTTAAAAAAAAAATTATTTTCATAAATAAAAATCTAATTTCTCGTCCAAAATTCTATCATTAAAAAAAATATATTTTCTCTACCTTAAACGAAATTAAATTTTTAAAATAAAATTCCAGCGATAAATCCATTTAAAAAATGAATTTGCTACAAAATTCAATTAAAAATAATTAATTCGTTAACCGATTTAATTAAATAAGATCAATTTAAACAAACTTCCTGGTTATTTCAAAGCAGAATTATTAGATAGAAAAAGAATTTACTCTCTAACTTAAGTATTAAAAATTTCAAAAAAACTAGAAGGGTTCCACCTTAAATTTCATTTTCAACTTCCCTGACTTTTCCAGCTTTTCAAAAAAATTTCCATGACCCTGACGTGAAAAATTGACTTATTTTTCAAAATTGACGCTGGAAAATATTGTTTTAAATTTACTAACCACATTTTTGAAAATTAAAATGGGAAATTTAGAAATCGGAAAATGTGAAAAATTTGTACTCGGAATACCTGGAGAATTTTGGCAAATTAACACTCGGAAAATTGCGTAAATTTGTGCGTGGAAAATTTCGCAAATCTGTACTCCGAAAATGTGTGAAATGTTTGGAAATTTCTACTCGTAAAATGGGCCTAAAGCTAACCTCGTACAAGTATTAATTTTGGATCGCGGTGACTGCTTTGAATTTCCTGAATATTCAAAATAAGCCACTCTTCCCTGACTTTTCCAGGTTTTCCAGGTCTGGGGGATCCCTGTTAACTACTAATGCGGATTTTTAATAATATACCGAGCAAGGTGGCTGAGTCACTGAGTGGTTAGCATTCTCGCTAGTTCGCATTCGGTAGACCCGGTTTCGATTCCCGTGTCGGCTATCCTCAATTGTGGTTTTTCATGGTTTCCCACAATCCTTAGAGGCAAATGCTGGGATAGTTCCCTTAATAAATCAACCATGACCGTAATCCTTTCTAACAACCTCCGTCTTAACTAACGTGCAGTGTTGGTTGATTTCCTATGTTGTTTGGCGTTTGGACATTACCCCATGAAATTTTTCTGGGAAACTTTTTATGGAATTTTCGGAGAATCGATATGGACGATTAGAAGACAATTTTGCACAATTTTTAACAAATTTTGCCAAATTTTCTGAGGACAATTTTGCATATGTTTTCACAAATATTTAGAATACAATTTTGCACAATATTCAACATATTTTACCAAATTGTGAAACATTTTTGAGGACAATTTTGCAAATGTTTCCTCAAATATTTAGAAGTCAATTTTGCACAATTTTTAACAAATTTTCAACATTTTCTGAATCGCATCGATAATTCCTTAATTATTAATTTGTACAGGGTTCCCCCAGACCTGGAAAACCTGGAAAAAGCAGTAAATAATGGTTTATTTTGAAAAAGTCAGGGAAATTCAACGCAGTCACGGCAAATCAAAATTAATACTTCTACATGGTTAGCTCAGGACCCATTTACCGAGTAGAAATTTGCAAAAATTTTCACGTTTTCCGAGGACAAATTTGCAAAATTTTCCACGTTTTCAAAGTAAAAATTTGCATAATTTTCCAAGTTTTCCTAGTTCAAATTTGCAACATTTTTCACGTTTTCCGTGTGCAATTTGAACAATATGTTGAAAGTTGTAAAAAATTGTTGAAAATTATGCAAAATTGTCTCGTAAATACATATTAATTTTTATTCAATCAACGCATTAAAGATATGAAACCACGTTGTAACGAAGTACAAAGCGATATGGCTGAGTGTTTAGCGTTCTCGTTTCGCATTGGGTAGACCCAAGTTCGATTCCCGTGTCGGCTATCCTCGTTTATTTTTTTTTTTTTATATAAATTAATATGATATTTATATTATATGTTCTGAATATAACTTTCATTGAAAATTGTTATTACAAAAAACATAAATAAATCAAATCAAAAGTAAAAAATGAACACATAAACCTACCGAGTAAGGTACGTTAGTGGTTAGCGTTATCGTCTCGCATTCGGTAGACCCGGGTTCGATTCCTGGTTGAAGCATGTTTTGTTTCCTTATTTTTTTTTCAATTAATGTACATATTTTTAGGATGTAAAAATAAAAGATGCCATTGAAGATATTAACCCACGTGGTGAAGTAGTACCGAGCGAGGTGACTGAGTGGTTAGTATTCTTGCCTCGCATTCGGTAGACCCGGGTTCGATTCCCGTGTCAGGTATCCTCGATTGTGGTTTCATTAGAGGCAAAGGCTGGAATAGTTCCTTTAATAAATCGGCCATGACTGTAATCCTTTTTAACGAACTGCCTTAATTAACTGACATGTAAGGTTGAATCTCTTCATCTTTCAGTTTTGGTATGTCATTTGGTACAACGTTAGAGAATAACCTTTTTTTCTTAATCACTTCCGTTTCTCGTTGTTTTTTACTGACTGAACAAAATTCTCTCATTTTACAAAAAAAGAAGCAAAGTCAGGGAAGTTGAAAAGAAAATTTCAATGGGAAACCTGTTATAAAATTTTCGGAGAATTGATATGGACGATGAAATCGTATCGCTAATTCTTTAATTGTTTATTTGTACAGGGTTCTTCCAAACCGGGAAAACCTTAAAAAGTCAGGGAACTAGTAAATGACCTGGAAAACTCAAGGAAGAATGGTTTATTTTGAAAAAGTCAGGGAAATTCAACGCAGTCATGGCGATCCAAAATTAATACTTCTACATGGTTAGCTCAGGGCCTATGTAAAAATTTGAAAAATGTTTAACATTTTCCAAGGACAATTTTTCAAAAAATTTCCACGTTTTCCATGTACAAATTTGTAAACTATTTCCACGTTTTCCGAGGACAAGTTTGCAAATTTTCCACGTTTTCCGTACACAAATTTTCAACATTTTCAAACATTTTCCGAATAACTTTTTCTATTATGTTAGTTTTTAAAATTGTCGTTAGTAAATTTTGAAAAGTATTTTCTAGTGTCGATTTTGCAAAATATGTCAATTTTTCACATTTCCACGTTTTCCGAGGACAAGTTTGCAAATTTTCCACGTTTTCCGTGCACAAATTTTCAACATTTTCAAACATTTTCCGAATAACTTTTTCTATGTTAGTTTTTAAAATGGTCGTTAGTAAATTTTGAAAAATATTTTCTAGTGTCGATTTTGCAAAATATGTCAATTTTTCACATTGCCGTTGGTCAGGAAAAATGTTTGAAACCTGGAAAAGTCAGGGAAATTGGAAATGAAATTTCTGGGGGGACCCGACATGTATAGGGTCCAACAGTTGCCCATGTACAGTATAAACTTTTGCTATGTTCCATTTTTGTTGTTTCTCATTGTCCTGATAGTTTAAATTGAGAAGTGGATTTTATAATCGGTGAACCGAATCCTTTCGATTGAGGAGATGTCGTCGCAACGCACATTTCTTATTAGAGATCTAGCTGGCTGGCATGTTTTCCAATTTTGTCTTAAGATGCCCACAGCGCGTCGCGCTGGTTTTCTACGGATGGTTTTTTACCGCTAGTTGAATGCCATGCAAAAAGGGCTGAACCTTGTATACTGGATTAGCAAGAACTTCCATTCACGCATTGCTTCAAATTTTCTGCAAGACCAACAAGAGATAACAACGCGGATATGATCATTTCGCGTAAAATGATATCATCGACAGCCAATTAGCGAGCATCTATACCATTCCCTTCCATACGGTCACTACGTATAGTAGAATTCAAAATTCGCTTCTATTTGGCGGAACACCGCGCCCTTCTTTCTCATTTTCAATTTTCAAACGTCAAAAGTGACCGGTCGACATGCGCAAATGTTGACCCCTCCGATCGTTTCAGTTTAAGACGTTTTAAAACACTTCTAAGTGTGTAATACGTTGCGTGGGTGGAGCGAATGTTACCTGTTTTTAGGCGTTGGCCAATTCCATAATTCAAAATGGAAAAGGTACGCACCAAATATGTAAATATAGCGTAGTGAAAAAGTCATTCACGAGGGTCTAAATTAGAATCGAGACTACATGGGCATGAATGGTTTGACAAAACGCTACAGCCCGCCTTATCAACCGTAGCTTCATTTAGAAGGTACAGGCTGGGAGATGCAGCTCATCCATCTCTTTTGACATCACTTAAGACGAAATTCACTATTTGTTATCTGCTTCATTACAGTCATAGTTCGTTTAGAAAAAAACGCAATAATCTCAAGCATACCTTTATGATTTCTGATATTATGGACACCTTACAATTTAAGACAGTTACTCTGATTGCGAACATCTTTAACGGTAGTCGAAAGCAAAAAAAAAAATCCATTCTAAAGCGAATTTTGTTTTCAACTACCGTTAAAGATTGCTCGCAATCAGAATTATAACTGTCTTGAATTGTTAGGAGTCCGGAATTGTAAGTTGTAACGAGATTTTCCATCCAAATAACTACATGTTCGTAATGGCGATGCCACCGCTCTTCATTGTGAGCATTAATTTTTGTATGCCTTTTCCACATCCATTATGCAAATTGATCGGCAAAACATTAATGTCAATCCAGTGTTAATTCGTGCGCATTCTTTTCATTTGGTTCGTCACGATATTTGCAAATATCTTATAGTTTCGAGGAAAAACGAAGAAATTGTTCTATACGCAGCAGCAAAAAAAAAAAAAAGAAAAAATCTGTGCCTATATGGCCATGGTGTTGAAGTCAATTCAATTCAACTCAGTACCCCACAATCAGTAAACGAATACCATGAGAACTATGCGATGACATTAGGAAACGCATGATTTTCTGATGCATTTACGTCTACGTGTATTTCGTCGCTAAAACTTATAAGATGTACATGTACATGTACATATCAATAATAGTTTTGTACGCATCTTATTTACATGTAAATGGGATTGAAACGTATGCATGAACTTGTCTAAACAAATATCACCGAGACTGGCCCTTGATATCATTATGTATGGAGCCCGATTCGGAACCAGACCTAACTTGTTTATATTTGCATAGACAAGTTCTACTGTAATTTCCTTTAGTAGCATACAACTTGTGCTGAACTGAATGTCCGCAATTGCCATTTAAGTTTTGAATTTTGTTGATAACAAGATATTGCAAAACTCAAGTTGTAATGCAGAATTCGTTTCAGCAATTTTGATTCGGAGACAACGATTAGTTCAACGCCAACATAACTCGTAAAAACTCAGACAAGTTATCTAAATCATCAGTTTCTCAAGTCGAGAAAAGCATTGCCAATCAAGAAAGCAAAACTAGACGACCTTTTAGGACCTGAAAAAAGGAGTACCCACGGCCCTAAAGCTTGCTTTGAATGACGTGTGGTCAAGGTGTTCAACATCTTCGGCCATCCAGCCTCTCACCAGTTGCACTCGCTGGGAGGTTATAATCAGGGCGGCCCACCCTTCGGTCCAACCCATTTTCTTTGACCTCGTCGATTGACCTCCGTTTTGACGTTTCGTATAATCACGACTGGAGGAGGAATGGCGATTGTGGTGCGTGGGGGCAAGCATGCTACGGCAAAGATTAAGCTGCTCACGTGATGCGAGAGAAAAGCTTTTTAAAATAGATGTGACAGCTAAAAACAATGCCTTCTCTTTCTGTTGTGCTCCATTTAAACTTCCCCGTGTTACAGCCCTAGCCCGTATGATTGGCATACGTTGTAATAGAAATGGAAAGGGCAGGCTATGCGTGGATGTCACGATGAACGTTACATATAGCTTTAAAAGACGCCACGTTCCGAAAGAGGAGCATGAAATGAAGTCACATATTGCATGGTCACGCACTAAAGCAATGTTATGACATAAGCGTGCGATTCTTTGCTTCTTTTGCGAACAACATGATTTCGCGTGTTGTTTGCTTTCAGAAGTATCCATGAAGACAGCTTGTAAACTGTTTTCTGAGGGTGCTCGTGCACCAGTTACGAGTTTCTAGCAAAAAAAATGAAGTTCCATGCAATAGTTATTGAAAAGTATCCACACGTTTTAGCTTTTAGACGCGATACACGCACTGTACTTAAAGTGGGGGACACACAGAAGCAAAACAGCAAACCACAAACATACGGAGCCCCGGCCGTAGCGGAAGATTTTCTTTTTTTGTTGTTGTACGTAATGACGCAAAACGCGTCATTTGACGCATAGTGCCCGTATGTAGGTTGCTTCGTAATGCCGGGTACAGACTAAAGCAAACAACAAACAAAAACAGTGTTTGTGTTTGCTGCTGGCTCTGAAATGTATAGCAAACAGCAAACATTTTGACGAAAAAAAGCTGTTTTCCGCAAACATTTTTTTTAGCAAATAGTTTTTTTTCGCTAATAATTTCGGAGGAAATATTAGGAAGCAACCTATATATACATACGGGCACTATGCGTCAAATGACGCGTTTTGCGTCATTAAGTATAAAAAAAATGAATGTAATCTTCCGCTACGGAGCTCCGTATATTTGAGGTTTTTTGTTTGCTGTTTGCACCTTTAGAGAAATGATTTTTCAAGATTCCGTTCAAAATTTTTCGTTTTAAAATACGAAAACAGATATTACTGTATACATGGTTGCCGTGTATATTATGTTTTTTACCATGATGTTCTTTAAAAGTGAATTGCGTTGGTTCGATGATGACTACATACGTGGGTGGAGGTCGGTAATGAATATGATGATGAAATTCAGAGTGTAGACCTATATGGAAAGATTGTTTTTACGTAATAGTGAAGTTGAATCTCATTATGTATTAAAATACAGAGCAAGGGGAAAAAGATGAAAATGTGAAGTTGTGTATTGTTTACGAGTAACAATTTGTTAACTCCAAAGCGTGAATTTGTACGAGCCATTTTACGAGCCATGGAGAATAATTCATAATCTACATGTAGATCCAGATATTATAATAAAGGAAGTAAATTGGGAAAAAATGTTTTTTTTCTGTAACATGGGAAATCGCGATAAAATGCATTCCAAACTTTATTTGCAGACTTTTCTTCGTTATTAGGCCTATATCTTATTTATGAACTCGTTATGACTTGTAAATAATCCTGGAAGAAATAGCACCTGAGAAAACCTTATACTGTATAGGCACTTTTATTCTACGACAAACAAATAGGGTCTTGCGAATAATAACGCATTGTGTGTTTTTAAAACGTGTTTTTTAATTTTTCAAATAAGGTATAGTATGAAGGTGCTATAAATTAATGTTCATGACAAAAAATGGCTTCAATGTCTGTAAAGGCACAAACTTATCCTTTTATATGTAAATTGTTTTAGGTGAGGACGATTTGACAAGGACAAAGTCGAGCGTGGCCTCCTCGACAAACTATTTATCCCCTGGCAGCAAGGACAGAACCTTACGTTGGATAAAATCAATTAGAGATCAGACAGTCATCAATAACGGAAACGGAAGTGATCAGGATCAAACCCAAGGTAAGGGTGTTAATAATTATGAAATGACGTGCTTTTTTGTGGGTGGAAAATTTGACTTTTTTTCGGAGGTGCGAACAACGGTTTTTACGAGAAGACGAGGCGGACTTCTCTGTGGAATTTTCCCTTAAAATTATTCCATAAAACTTGCCAAAAAAACTTCCTTCAGTTTGAAAATTTATATTCCTACCAGTTGCCGTAATAGTTTTATATTCGACGCATTTTACGAGTGTAGGCGTATTTATTAGGGCATTTACGATGACCATTATAACGTAATAAAAAAAAAATTCTCGCTCACTCACATCACTGTGGAATTATTCTGTGGGAAAATTTGAATAATACTCCCTTCATATAAATTCCATTCCGTGAATTAGCACCGTATACGCGCTGCACTTATAAAGTTGGGCAAGATGGGGTTGAAGACAACATGCTCAGAACAGCGACAAGTGGCGTTGGAATGCTAAGGGGCCATTCAAAAAGGACGTCTTCAATTTTCACAAAATTGGACTCCCCCTACCCCCTGTCCGCATTGTGTCCGATCAATCAGGATCCCCCTCCCCCATTCGGACGTCCGAAACTTTAAAAAACTGTACTCGGAAAACGTACATTTTGTACTCTGAAATTAAGGTTGAGAATTTCGCCAATTTGTCCTCAGAATCTGTTGGTAATATGGCAAACTTCTCCTCGGAAACTGTTGAAAATGATACAAATCTGCAGTCGAAAACAGTTGAAAATGTTGAAGATTTGTATTTGGGGAAAATTTTGCAAATTTCTCCTAGGGGAAACTTGGAAATTTTTGCAAATTTGTCCTCGAGGAAACGTGGTAAAATTTGTAAAGATGACCTCGGAAAAGGTTGAAAATTTCGTTAGTTTATGCTCGAGAAAAATGAAAATTTTGCAAATTTGCACATCGCCTACGCGATATTGCGCTCGATTTCCCTTTTACTTTGGGAACTAATTTTATTTAACATTATTTTTAATCAATTGAGTGGACATCCGAGTTGGTCCT
>JAQGAO010006766.1:0-11930 GCA_034697705.1 Ommatoiulus sabulosus | reverse complement strand
GTCATTGGTCAGGGAAATTTTTTTAAAACCTGGAAAAGTCAGGGAAGTTAAAAATGAAATTTCTGGGGGAACCCTGTCCAACTATTTTAATAGGCACTCTGACAATGGAAAAAAAAATTGTATTGGAATACAGACTTTTTACTCCAGTTGATTTACATTTATTTTCCCTTTCAAAGGTGCAAAGATTGAAGCCACCAAAGAAGATATGCAAATAAATTTTAGCCCTTTATTATTGTTGTTGTTTTGTTCTTTGTCACATAAAATTTCAGTTCTCCTATTGTTTATAGTCTTTGTCTGTATTCACAATGCAACGGTTGACGATAACAATGGTTGTAGACGCTATCTTGAAAATGGTTCGGATGTGGTTTTTACCGACTTTTTTCCGTTATTATTATCACTTTCATTTTTCCATAAATTATACGATGAAATAGAGATCTTGTCCATTTCGTTTTTGACAGCCAAAATGTAGAAATGGCGGCTTATGGCAATTTTATCTGCACGTGAGGGACAAGTTTTGCAACCATATTTTTGTCGTCAATCGTTGCATTGTGAATACAGCCTGAATTGTTGCCCAAGTGTTTAAAATAGACATTAGGTGCCAGAAATACCATTTAACAGCAATAACTTTCCAATTCATTTGGCATACTTCAACGCTGATTTCAAAGTGTTATTTTATAGCTTGGAGGCTTGCCACACAATCCATGATACTTAATTAATTGGAAATTTTATTTTTTACATGATGTTCGTCCATTAAATTATTCGAACTTGGATTTTTCTCTGGTACCAGTCTCTTGTCTAAGAGCTTGAATGCCTTTGGTAATTTATGCTACTCAGTTTTTCCTTCTTCATGCGCATGTTTTTTCCTCAAAACCAGACGATCTATCATCTTGGAAAGCCCTATTTCCTAAGGAATTCAATTAATCCTTCTCAACAAACTTTTATTATAAGTGCGTTTTCTTTCAATAAGTTTTGATAGATATCTATATTCAATTGTTTTAAATTTCTTCAACATAATCATTTTTATTTCAACATGTTGATGATTTTTTCATAATTCACAATCTTTGCACTGTCCTTGTTTTTCTCTGTTTGGGCCAGATCCAGAGGAAACTTATTCTCACTGTTCCGGGCATATTTATCAGCAGCCCATGTGTATAATAACTTAACGATTTCATAGTTTCCGTTTTCGGCCGCCCAATGAAGAGGCGTCATACCTTCGATGTTCTTGCGATTCACGTTGGCCCCATTGTTCAGCAGGATCTGCACCACATCCTGGTTCTCTAATTGGACGGCCCACATCAGGGGCGTTTCATAACTTTCATCAACAGCATCAATGTAGCTTTCAGGCAACGCTTCCTTTGCATTGATTTCGTCTGTTATCAATTGAACAATTTCACTGTTACCGCCCGATACCGCTGCATGCAGGATGCTGCCTCGGCTGTCCCGCGTAAAGACACTGGCATTCTGACCAATCAGCAATCTAGTCGCTTCTAAATGCCCGTTAGATGCGGCCAAATGAAGTGGCACCACGTTGTCATTGTTTTTCAAGTCCACTGTTGCACCATTTGTTAGCAGGATTTCGATTGTGGTTACATGTCCGTTATCCGCTGCAGCGTGAAGGGCCGTGTCTCCAGTTTCGTTGGCAGCATCGATGTCCACTCGTGCTTTCAACAAGATTTCAATGATTTTGACGTGATTTTTTTCTGCCGCGTAATGGAGTGCCGTTGCATTTGTCTCATCAACTGTATTAACGTCAATTCCTTTCTGTAAGAGGTTTGTCACTGTTTCAGCGTCGTTTCTCACAGCTGCATCATGAAGAGGAGGAAGGGACTTCTGACTAGACAGGTGGTATGACTCGTTGTTATCCAGGTTTTCAGGTACATGTATTATTTCCTCTCTCTCGTTCGTAATTGCAAGTTTCAACGAGCTAATGTCATTTATTTCATTGTTGTTTTTCTCTGTCGAAGGATTGGATTCTGCTTTTTTTGACGGGGCTTTGAAATCTTCGATCTCTGGTGAAGCCTTGATGTCAAGATCCTCTAATGAAGACATGG
The DNA here is from genome assembly GCA_034697705.1 of Ommatoiulus sabulosus. NCBI lineage: Eukaryota > Metazoa > Arthropoda > Diplopoda > Julida > Julidae > Ommatoiulus > Ommatoiulus sabulosus. The sequence goes on along the minus strand of JAQGAO010006766.1, from coordinate 9,879 downwards.
AATCACTGCCGGCTGCTGAATGAAATGAGAGTGTGTCGGAGGAGTCAGAGGTGTCTTGAGATTCACTGTTGGTCTGATTTTCCAGCAGACGTTTAACGACGCCTGCATGGTTATTCGAGGATGCCAGCTGGATGGGCGTTTGCATCATTTTGTTGATCAGCTTTGCGTTCCCCCCGCTTTCCAGAAGCATTTCTACAGTGTTTTCCTGCCCTACACGTGCTGCAATGTGCAGAGCAGTGTCGCCGTCGCCGTCCATCATATTGACGTCGGCCCCATTGGACAGCAGTAACTGGATGATGTCATAATCCTCGTTTAGTACTGCAATGTGCAGTGCCGTGCATTCTAAATGGTTTACTGCATTCACGTTTGCCCCATATATTGTCAGGATTCTGGCAATTTCCTGATGGCCGCTGTAAACTGCAAAATACAGCGGTGTGGAGCCGTGTTGACCAGTAATATTAACGTCCACGCCTAGGTTCAACAAGATTTTGACGGCAGTGAGCTTGCCCGCTACAACTGCTCTGTGGATAGGAGCCATCTGCTTATTGTCTCGGACATCAATTTTGGCCCCTTTCTCCACCAAGGTTTCTATCATTCCTGCTTGACCACTCTCGGCAGCCAAATGCAATGCAGTCGCACCATTAGTGCTGGCTGCTTCGATGTCCGCACCTCGTTCCAAGAGCATGCAGACTACTTCCATCTGGCCTTCGGCCACGGCAGTGTGTAACGGTGTCATGGAGGCCCGGTTACTGAAATTAATGTTGGCCCCATGCTCGAGCAAAATCTGGGCAATATCTGTGCTGCCCATACCAGCTGCCAGATGAAGCTGGGACATGTCGTTCTCGTCTAACAACTCCAGGTTAGCGCCTTTCTCCAGTAGTATTTTAATGATCGGCAAGTGTTCGTTAACGATGGCGCTATGGAGTGGTGTTCGCTTCTTGTCATTCACAGTGTTAACATCTGCTCCCTTGTCCAGCAGAAGCTGGACAATATCAGTATGACCCTGAAGCGTGGCCACGTGTAGTGGCTTATGACCTTTTTGCCCTGCAATTTCTGGATCGGCACCTCGCTCCAATAGCTCCCGAACAACTTCAAGATCGCCTTTGAAAACTGCATCGAGCAGCGGTGTGCTGTTGACATCAGTTGATACATTGACCGTTGCACCTCTTTCCAGAAGGTACTTGACGATGTCGGCATGCTTGTTCTGAATGGCCAACTGCAGCGCTGTGCAACCATCACCACCCGGATCGTCCGCCCTACTACCACTGTCTAGCAGCTTGACCAGCACGTCCAGATGACCGTTGAATGCAGCAATGTGGATTGGGGCCCAGTTGTCATGGTCTGCAACATTAGCATTTCCTCCTTTCTGCAAGAGGAACTCTACAACGTTAGATGTGCCTTCCTTGGCAGCAATATGCAGTGCTGTGTTACCACTGACAGTCACAGCGTTGATGTTGGCGCCTTTGGAAAATAGAATATCCATGATTTTCACTTGCCGCTTTAGTGCCGCAGTATGCAATTGGGTGTAACCATCTTGGCTCGTTGCATTGACGTCGCTTCCTCCTGCGATCAGGGCATCAACAATGTCAATGTGGTCCTGTTCTGCAGCAACATACAATGCAGTTGTACCATAAGTTGTTACTATGTTGGGATCAGCACCGTTCTCTAGCAGTTTTAAAACAACACTCAAGTGGCCTTCTGTGGCTGCTGCATACAATGGAGTTACGTTGTCGGCATTGACAGCATTAATGGGTGCCCCAGCTGAGATCAAAGAGGCAGCCACTTCTAAGTGTCCGTAAATGGCGGCTATGTGAAGGGGCGTTCTGCCTATTTCGTCAACCGCCTTAACGCTGGCTTCATTGTCCAGCAAAATGTTGACCATATCTGCCATCCCCGTTTGCGTGGCCAAGTGCAGTGGTGTGCATTTGTTTGAGTTGCATGCGTCCACACTGGCGCCCAAATCTAACAGTAGCCGAACAATGTCAAGATGACCACGTCTGGTGGCTACGTGCAAAGGGGCATTCCCGTGGATGTCACAAGCTTCGCTGTCGGCCCCATTGTCCAGCAGCATGTGTACGATGGAAGAATTGCCTTCTTGCGCCGCCAAGCAAAGTGGCGTGCAACTGTTCTGCCCAGTAATATCCACGTTTGCTCGCTTCTGTATGAAGATTTCGACAATGTCCTCGTGCCCTCCGAACACCGCAGAATGGATTGCTGTCCACTGTTTCCTGTCCATAATCGCCTCGTCAGCGCCGCATTCCATCAGAAGTTCCACAACACTGACATGCCCGGCAAAGGCGGCACTATGCAAAGGAGTTTCGCCATTCTTGTCGCTGGCGCTGATGTTTGCACCCTTCCCCAGTAAAATTGGGATGGCATCACGGTTCCCGTTGGCGGCGGCGATGAGAAGCGGCGTGCTGCCATCGGGGTACACAGCGTTTGCATTGGCACCTCTGTCCAACAGCACTTCAGCAACATCAGCCTTACCAGACTTTATGGCTAGGCCTAAGCCATCGAGGGAGCTGTTCCACAGGACATCCAAGCTTGCGCCGCCATCGATGAGTCGCGCCACCATCTCAAGATGACCATTGAGGATGGCAAGATGGAACGGAGTAGTTCCTGCTTCGGTAAGGATGTTGGGGTTTGCGCCGCTGGCTAGCAATATCAAGGCAATGTAAACGTGCCGTTCTTGGACTGCGAGACACAGCGGAGTGTAAAGCCCCTGACCAGGACTGTCCACGTTTACCCTGCTTTCGATGAAAAGCTTGACAGCTTCTATGTTGCCTTCCAACACTGCAAGGTGAATCGGGCACCACTCTGACATGTTTTTCAAGCTCACATTTGCACCACTCTGAATTAGCATTGTGGCGGTGTGCACGTGTCCATTCATCGCTGCAATGTGTAGCGCAGTGTTACCTGCCTTGTCTTTGGCGTCGACATTGGCGCCTTTGGTCAGCAAGAGCTTGACTGTGCGCAGTTGACCCTTGGCAGCTGCTGTGTGCAACAACGTACTGCCTGACTCAGCATCAACAATATTGATGTCTAGTCCTTGCCGCACGAGCTTTTCAATATCCTCGAAGTGATGCTCATGATTTGTATCAACATTCTGGAGCAGATTACCAAGGTCCTGAGGGTTTGCATGGGAGGCCTCCGGCTTCGGCTTGCTGAAGCAAGAACAGCTGAAGCAGTTTTTGAGCATTTCTGGACTTTAAGCCTACGAACTCAGGAAGCAGTGAATTTGGTCACAATGAAGTTGAACTAGAAATACAAACAAGTACGTGTTAGCAGTGTAATCATTTAAAAAACTGAGCATGTATTGGAATGCCCACTTTTCTTTGTATAACCTTGGTCTATATTGCTAATTACTCAAGCCATGTTATTGATGCTCGAGGTTCATACTTAAAATGTTGTAAACTTGTTTCTGAATATTGTATGGTTATCAAACGTATTCTTAAAATATTTACTTTTCATTCTAATTTTCTAAGAGCATCACACATTGAACATGTGCAATAATGCAGATGTCAATATGTCAACAAAATATATATGTATATCAGAATTTAGAATTATGATATTCATATATATTCAGATTTAGAATTATCTGGTTTTCATTTCTGCACAGAGATGGCACGGCATGTTATGGTATAGATGGTCCTAAACATGGTTGCATACTAACAATGGAGCCATCTTCAGCAAAAGTGAAACAATTCGGCTTGCAATGTATATTCCAAGGTGATTACCAGAGAGAGTGGTTCCAAAATCTTACATTTAAGAACCATAAATCAAGCCGCCATCGCTTTCACACGTTCGAAACGACATCATCGACCAATGTGTTTGTTTAATGGCCAAGAACTATACTGCATCCCTATAATAAAAGCGATACCAATTTCTAAGATTCACTTTAAAATGTTTTAGATACTCATGAAATGAACTATAATTTTTTATCATAATGAGAGTATCGTCAATTTCCATGAATGTGCCAGTTATTGATTGCCAACTTAATTCATTTTGGAAGAATGTCATGCTTACCGTGGAAGAATTAAGCTTCAAAAATGAATTTTCTTCTAGCTCCATATATTTCTGATCGATATGTTACTTAACTGATGCCATCGAGGCAATGTATCGAGCTAAAAAAACTCAACTTTCAGCGCAAACGATTAAGGCCATGGTTGTAAAATCAAGCGATGAGATAAGGTTCGACGATTACCACGCCTAATTGTCAGTTATCTATCGAGATAAGCGCATTCCTTGATGATTACTAAAATGTTAATGACTAGATATTTTTCATTTGTGCAGTCGTACAAGGTTGTGATTTACGAAAGGCCATATTGTGCATCGATTGTTCCAAATTCTGGGAAGCTTGCAGACCCGATTTTGGTATGCGACGCACAGTGGAATTTGATGCGAAAACATTCTATGAATGCAACTGATAAAACTCAATAAAAATTCCTAGGGGATGAATGATGATGCACCGGAGTGATAAAATCTCAAAGAGACTTGATCGGTTTCTATCACTTAGGGTAAGAACACGTTGGAGCGTTTTCCAGTCGCTTGCCAACAAGTGTTGCTTTAGTGGTATTGCAGACGCTTACCACTAAGCGACACTTGTTGGCAAGCGACTGGAAAACGCTTCAATGTGCTCTTACCCATACACAACACTATCTGTAGGCCTATCTTGCATTTTTTTCTTTGAGATTCTACTTTAGTTACAAATCAAAACCATGAGCAAAAAAAAAATTTGAATAAAGTTTAGTTTTATTCAATTTTGATATAATTTAATCATTTTAACCGTTTATCTTGAAATGTAATGGGTAGCCCAAGCAGCTTTAGAATCATATGGTTTTGATATAGTAGCTCGATTGCAAAATCGAAAACATATGACTACTACCTGCACATGCAGTTGTCTATTGCCTACACTAGCTGTACTTTGTCAATGACATAAAATCAGATACGTTTTATCAGCTAAAACATTTACTGATATTAGGTTGTTTTGCGATGCAATTTGAGCGTTTCCTCATTGGAATGTAGGCATATTACACCCAGTAATATATTTAAAAAGCCGAACATTTACCAAATTTTGTAGAGTTCATTCACTCTTTTCAGGAAAACATATATGTAATCTAACCCTATTATCTATTGCAATTGAATGGCGACCAATTTAGGATATCCATTTTGTCATCAATGCAGATCCTGTTATTAATAGGGGATGGGACTTTGATAGCTGCGAGCCACGCAAGGAACACTTCCGTTTATTTCTTAGCAACCCAAAAATGGCAAATATGAGACTAATAAAATTATCATGGCTGACGTGGAAGTTTGCTAGAAAATTCATTTTAACTGTTGAATTGACACTGTCTTTAGTCCAATAAAATAAGTTTGGATTTTAGATAAAAATTCCCGTACAACTTCATAAAATCGGTTTACAGAAACTATAGTCTTTAATTTGATAAAATTATGAATATGTTTTCAATTAGTATGACTCGTTAATCTGCAAAGTAAATGCATTTCAATGAATTATGAGTTACGCCTTTATTGAACAAAAATGCCATTTGAATTCACTATATTGTTTACCATTTATAAGAAAAATCCATGTTTTTTTTTCAATGAAATATGGAAATGAAAAAATGTCTTGTGTCTGACACGAATTAGCACCACAGACAAAGAATAATAATATTTAATGTTAATTTTTCATGTTATTTATAATGTAAATTTTTTAATTTTCTCGAAAGCAAGCAAATATGTTGTACGCGTAACAAATATATTTGAACGCATGAATTTGCACGAAAAGCCTGCTCCAATGATACTCTTTGAAAACGTCGACACATCATACGGCCAATTGTGTGCTTAAAAGTCAGGATGCGGGGTAGTTGGCCTCATGATCCTCATCCTTGATATTGAAAACATCAAATAATTTGGAATCGTCAAAACAGCCTGCCGCGTGCTCATTTGTCATCGATGGGATTATGGAGTTTTGCGAAGTTAGATGCATTGGAATATTTGTACCATCTTTCATTGCTTACGTGTTAGTAACAAGAATAATTGCTGTACAGGTAATTTCGCCCATTTTTGTGTAATAATGCAATTATATAACAAAATTGATTTGTGCTTTCATTTTTTTAAATAGTCGATAGTGGTACAAACGCAGAAATTCGGTTATATAGCGAATTTGCAAGGTCGATTTATTCCTCAAGATAGTTTGTTGAATAGTAGAACGAATAGTTCGCACTCGCAGGTATCATCCCGTAAAGGTATTTACATAGATTCGTATTTATTTGTAGATAAAAATGCTTTTGTAGCATGTACAATGCATACAGAAACTTTTAATTTTGTTTTCCAATATTTTTATTGGCAAGTAACTCATGGTGATGATGCTTGCAAAAAATGTCCTTATTGAGTATTGAGATAAGCTGCGCGAACTTAAAACTGAAATGAATTCAAATAATTCAAAATTTACGTTCAATTTTTGTAAAATTGAATATTTTTTTAGGTTGCGGGCATGAATACTTCAATCTTCGACCTGATGTAACGGTGGTTCTTCGCAGTCCAAACTTCCCACAGTTATACCCACCCAACGCTTATTGCGTTTGGAAATTTCAAGTAAATAACTAGAAACTCGAATCGTGCGAAACCAATTCAACTGGTTTAGAATTGTGGATCATTTACGTAAAATACTCTTTACATGTAGGCTCCCTTCGGTGGACAAATCAAGGTAGTGTTCTCCGATTTTGTTCTGCAAGTTGGAAAAAATGCATTCACCTGCAATAACGACTATGTGGAAATCACGGACTGGACAGGAAGCAGCAGGCACTTTAAAAATATTAAAGTTTAGTGGATTTCTTGTTAAAATTTGTGTTAAATTTGCTGAAGTTTTTTTTTTTTTTTTCAGATTTTGTTCTTATGGTCCCTTGGTGGATGAACTCTTGATTACAAGCTCCTGGGTCGATGTACGATTTGTTTCGGATGGAATGTGGCAGTATACTGGATTTAAGGCCAGCGTAGAATTTATACCATCCAGTTGTGGCAAAAATTGGTCTCCGACAACTGAACATGGAGTGTTTGAGTCCCCAAATTACCCTTTCACTTATGCCAATGACCTGGTCTGCGGCTGGATTATTCAGGTGCATTCAAATCGTAAACTTTCGAAAAGCTTCATTTCATGCAGTTTTGTTTTAATTTGGGACATTTCACAAATTCAGATTATAAAAACACTAAAAAGTAGATGTTGTTAGCCATATTTTCAAAATTAGAAAATAATTCGATCGATTTTTCAGTTGCTCTATAACTATTAAAACATCTGGCCATAAAATAGCTTGTTTTTTTGTTATTCTAAATATTACCCATGATCGACGTTGTTTAATGAGTTGTTTCTTACAATTTAATCGAAACACTGTTTTCAGGTTGTACCAGAAAGGCGAGTCAGATTGGACTGCACTGATCTTTTCTTTTTGGCAGACAGTAAAAGAAGCTGCTCAGAAGACTTTTTGGCTATCAGCAAATCCGGAGATACTAAAATGAAAGATGCAGTGAGGCAAGTTCAACATTCTTAAATTTTAACCCCAAATCAGCACTAAATGCTTGCAACCATTAACTGGCCTGTTTACTCCTAAATTCATCTTCATGACCTCTACTCGCAGATGTTGCCGTAGAGATGGACCTGGTGTCGTCTTTTCGCAACAGAACAGAATGACCGTACTTTTCCGAAGCGATAAACGGAATAGCGGAATAGGATTCCGATGCAGATTTTCATCCGTTTCTTCAGATGGTAAATACATCCAGTGCTTGTATCAATTACAGTAGTTCGCATGCATGATGGCTGAATGCATGTCGCACGAAGTTTATCAATGACAAGTCTCAGAAAATTTTCTAAAAAATTGCTTCTGCAGAGTTTCACGTTTCGAGCAGAAAGAGCTTGCCATCATGTGGTAAGTCTCATGCAACGTTCAATTTCCTTGCCATGATTTTATAAATTTAAGTTGTTCAACATCGGTTGTTCAGAATGCGGTAACGCGTCGCAGCGTGAGCCCCGGATTATCGGAGGAAGGCGTACCAGTACTTGGGAGAACCCATGGATGGTAAGCGACTCATTTCTTACAGAATCATTTCAATGAAATTATCACTGAGTGGCTCTTAACGCGTATATAGGTAGCGATAACGGACACCAAAGGTAATCATCTTTGTAGCGGGACGTTAATTCGACTCCAAGTTGTACTGACTGCAGGACACTGCGTTCATGGGTTAGGTACATTGGGAATTTTCTTTGGTCGCACGTTTCTGTTCTGCTAAAATCTTCATTGTTTGATCGTCAGGAGAAATCCGGAACATTTGCGTGTTGCTCTCACTGAAGACCTGAACGAAGAATTCCGCAATGATGCGATGCGTTTTATCCGAGTTCTGGAAATCCTCATTTTTCCTGGATATCAAAACCAATTTAGTGACTTGGCCATGGTCAAAATAGCAAAATACGACATCAGGCGGAGGGCGGTTCTTCCAATTTGTTTGCCTCCCTCTGATTTAGGCTTTGATAACGAGACTGCCATCGCCGTTGGATGGCATAGTCAAGGTACGTACCGTGCAAAGCTGGGCTCCTGCCAATCTTAAGGGGCCTATCTTGTTTTAACGCCATTTTGCGTTTTGTGATGCAATGAATTTGTAGCTAGCTATATTTCTGGTTTTGCTTTCGAATTCACGTGTTCAGACTTGTATCATTAAAATTTGTTTTTCATTTTTGATTTGATAAAAATAGAATCGTCAAATGGGATTCACCAATCTTTGCACCAGGTGGTCATTCCTGTTCTCAGCCATGCCCAGTGTGAGCTGGCATATGGAGCTCAGACAGTATCAGCAGAAGAGATGATATGTGCAGGGTCTGCAGGAAAGGATGCATGTGAGGTATGCAGCTCAAGTTAAAACCAGTTAATAACAAAATATTGACGATTTTTCAATTTTTGTGCAAATGGTGGTCTGTTTTTTAAGGGCGATTCTGGTGGACCGTTGATGTGGTATTCTGAGGGACGATGGCATATCATCGGAATCGTTAGTTTCGGCGTTGGGTGCGGACTTCCAGGATATCCTGGTGTGTATGTGCGCGTGAATCACTACTTGGAATGGATAGGAGAAAACATTGGGGACAATTCTTGTTAAAGGTTTATAGTTGTGGACTTTATGAAAAGCACTTGAAAATAAACTTTTTTTTAAAAAAAAAATATTCATCATAACGAGTGGATGGTACTTATTTAAAGCGCCGTAGCGCACAAGCCCGTTTTTCGTTGGATGTCGATATTTGTGCTTTCAGGAAAGTAAGGCCAAATGATTGCTAAAGGAATGTAAAACTACGGCGCTTTACTGTAGATACGCACCATTTAGTTATCAAAACCGAGATCAAAACGCATTATTATCCTTGGGGCCATTCAAAAAGGACGTTCTCATGTTGGGGGGGATAGGATAGGTTTAGTCACAGACACAATCAATGTGGACAGGGGGGAGGGAGGGGGGGTATAACCATCTCGGACGTCGACTTGATAAAAAAATGCCAAATAAAATCAGTTCCCAGAGTAAAAAGGAAATTGAGCTTAATATCGTATTATGTGGGTTAGGCTACAAATTGCTAAAGTCATAAAACAGGGTACATGTACAGTCCTGGAAGACCTGGAAAAGTCCGAGAACTTATTAACCTCGATCAGGGGACATTTGCAAAATTGTCCTTTGTCTCGAGCATAAATGTTCAACCTTTTCCGAGGTCAACTTTAAAAAATTTTCCACGTTTTCCCGAGAACAAATTTTACAACATTTTGCAAAAAAAAATACAATTTTTTTAAGTTTCGGACGTCCGAATGGGGGGAGTGGGGGTGGTTCCTGATTGACCGGACACAATGCGGACAAGGG
>JAQGAO010006765.1:0-11931 GCA_034697705.1 Ommatoiulus sabulosus | reverse complement strand
AAAAATATAGGATTTATAGGACATTTTATCCAAATATAGGACAATATAGGACATCATAGAAAATATAGGACAATATAAGATTTATAGGATGGCTGGGACCCCTGGAATTGGTACTTGGAAAACTTCGAGAAATTCGCAAATTTTGTCCTCGGAAAATGTGGACAAATTTTGCAAATTTCTACTCGGAAAACGTCGAAAAATTTGTCCTCGAAAAACGTATAAAATTTTGATAATTTGTACTAGGAAAACGTGGAAAAATTTGCCAATTTGTCCTCAAAAACGTAGAGACTTTTGCAAATTTGTACTGAGAAATGTACAAATATTTCCAAATCGGCCCTGACTACGTTGAGTTTCTGACTTTTTTAAAAAAGTCATTCTTCCCTGACTTCTCACTGACTTTTCCAAACATTTTCAAGTTTCCTGACTTTTCCAGGCTTAAAAAAATTTTCCTGACCAATGATAATGTCAGAAATTGATACATTTTCCAAAATCGACACAGTAAAATATTTTTCAAAATCTACTAATAAAATTTTGAAAATTAAAATACAAAAGTTATGAAAAACAAATTTGCGTGAATAAATTTTGAAAATTTGACAATTTTGTATTTGAAAAATATAGAAAGTTTCGCAAATTGGTACTCGGAAAATGTAAAAATATTCCAAAATGGGCCCTGACTAAGTTGAATTTCCCTGACTTTTTCAAAAAAAAGTCATTCTTCCCTGACTTTTCCAGACATTTTTAAGTTCCCTGACTTTTTCAGGTTTTCCAGGTCTGGGAGAACCCTGCATGACTTTGGTACAACTTAGATAATAGAAAGCAACATTTGCCAAAATTGTTAATTAAATGTTTATCGAAAAAAATTATGTATGAAATTATTTCGTTTGTAATAAAAAGTTAATTCCTTTAGCTCAAAATGGACGTGGCCATGTTGAAGTACACTGTCAAGGATTTACAAGACAAAAGTCAAGAAAACTACGGATTATTGGAAAGTAAAATGTTGACAATGAAGGATAAACAATCAACGGAAGCAACGAACGAACAAGTGTCTAAAATAATGGACCAAAAATTTAGACAACTTTCCTTTGACATAATATTAGCCATTTCGGAACAAATGAATAAAAAAATAGACTTGAAATTTAAAGAAATATCAGACGAGATTGATTTAAAAACAAAAGATCTTGATATGAAGATCCAAACAGAAAGTCAAAATTTGACTAAAAAGCATGAAGATCTCAAAGATGAAGTTCAGAAAGAATTGCGAGAAAGAACCGCAGTACTAAAAGGTACAAATATACGTATTTCTTTCATGCAATAGAAATATAATATATTATTTACGTAGAAGTTACTAGGACTCAATTGCTTATGACAAAAACAAAGTATTTTAAAAAATATATTGTATTTTGGGTAAGTAACTAGATTCGAACCAAACTAAATTTTAAGATAAATTGAACAAATTATATAAAAAAATTATGATCATGGCCACCAAAAAAGGGAGGGGGAGTCGTAGTTAAAATTCAGGATATTTTAAGGAATTATAATTACTACAGTAGTTGGAATTTCATTCTTGAAGGAATTGTTTAGATTGCAGCAATATTATTTTTTTCTATAAAATTTTAAAATTCGTCCTATGAACAAACCAAGATTTGTGTTTAAATTGCTAACAAAATAGGATGTTTGTCCGTGAAATACACTTGAGTTAAAAAAGATTCCAGTCCAGTATTTGAATTTTTTTAGAATAATTTGTGTTGGAAATTTAAAAAAACAAAGTGAAAAGAACAAGCTTTTCTATCTAAATACGATGTATATTGCAATATTTTTGAAATTAACCAGTAAGTGCTGTTTTCCAACAATTAGGCTGCACTGACCTAGAATCTTTTAGTAAGTAGCCTTTCATTGAAATATAGCGTTTGTTATGATCATAGCCACCAAAAAGGGGGAGGGGGTGTCATAGTTCAAATTCAGCATACATGTATTTTAAGGAATTATTATTAGTAGTTAGAATTTCATTCTTGAACAAGCAATTGTTTAGATTGCAGCAATATTATGTTAGAAAATATGATATTTGTCTGTGAAAAAAGTCATTTTTAACACATACTCCTCAAAGCAAACTAAAAGATTCCGAGTCCAGTATTTGGATTTTTTTTTGGAATAAATTAGGCTGCACTGAACCAGAAACTTTCCTTAGCCTTTTATTGAAATATAGCGTTTGTTCGGCAATCACTTGAATTGAGTAAAACTATAAGATAAGCGTTAATTTATCTATTAACAATTTGCTTGTTTTTTATAATTCTAGAGCTTGAAGAAAAAAAAGGTGGAGAAAAAAAGGTAAATATTCGGTTTAAGATTTAGTTAATGAAACACCTCATAAATACACGTATAATAGATGAAACATTAACGTAAAATATAGCTAAAATACTTGTACCATAATTGGGAAAACCCGTTCGTAACCCCTGAAATAATGCTCGAAACACATGGAACAATAATGGAAGGGCGTGAAACCCATGCAGGCCGGATTCCCCCAAAAAATTCATTTTCAACTTCCCTGACTTTTCCAGGTTTTAAAAAAATTTCCCTGACCAATGACAACGTGTAAAATAGGCATATTTTGTCCTCGGAAAATGAGCTCTGAGCTATCCTCGTAGAAGTATTAATTTTGGATCGCCATAACTGCGTTAAATTTCTCTGACTTCTTAAAAAAAACACTTCTTCCCTGACTTTTCCAGGTCACTTTCAAGTTCCCTGACTTTTCACAGTCATTTTTAAGTTCCCTGACTTTTCCAGGTCATTTTCAGGTTCCCTAACTTTTCCAGGTCATTTTCAAGTTCCCTGACTTTCCCAGGTCATTTTCAAGTTCCCTGACTTTTCCAGGTCATTTTCAAGTTCTCTGATTTTTTCAGGTTTTGGAGAACCCTGTTAAATCATGAATTGGCTCGCTTCTTCAGTAATTAAAATTAATTATATCATTACTAAAATTTAATTTTTGAATTTTTTTAAAGGACATGGAAGTTGTGGTCGATGAAACCAATCTCAGGACAGAATTCAATTGGAGAATTAATAATTGGAAAGAAGTTCAAAATAAAGGAAAGGATATTTTCAGCGACGTTTTCGTTACGAGAGACCGTGGAATTAAAATGAGGGGCAAAATCATGTTTGGTAGTTATAACTACTTCTATCCATGGCTTGAATTTGTTGAATCTAGCTCATCGAAGTCTTATTCATTTATATACATTCATAAAAGAACATTCGTAATTAGCTTCAAAAATAATGCGAATGAAACGAAGATAATTGAAATAGTGCAGGAACCTGGATATGTTTATGGTTATACTATGAATGATTGGATGAAAAAGAATTGCTCAAGAAACACTTATTCATTTTGCAATTACTTTAATGCTGACTCCATTGACATTCGCATCATCGTTGAGCCACTCGAGATTTTATACAAGGATTTTTATTCCAAAGAAGGTTCTTTGACTTGGAAAATACAAAATTATAAACAGAAAAAACAAGATGGAATACAGTATGATCACTGGATATGGAGCGATTACTTTTACGATGATTTGGGATGCATATTCAAAGTGGGTTTACAATTCTATAGTAATTCTCATATTCGTTTGTATTTGCTTACTGTTTACGTTGATGACTGCAATACGAATCAATTAAGCAAGTGTAATGTAACGACTATGATTTTGGATAAGTTAGGGTCGAAAAACAACATTTTAAAAACAACTATTGTTACTCATAGTGGTAAACGTGACTGAAGATTAATTCAGATAGCTTATAATGATCTTGAAAAAACAACTGTTTTAAAAGATGACAGTTTTATTATTAGGGTGAATTTATCTGGTTTATATACTTAAATCGAAGTGTCTATAATGGAGGAAAAAAAACGTTTTGAAATAAATTCCAAAGGTATGAATGTAATGCATGGGAAATTGTATAATGGATACTAAATCGCATTTAAAAAAACATCTATATCACAAAATACGTTTTAAAATTCTTATGAAAATACAATAATAAATTCTCAGATTACTTTTTGAATATTGTAACTTTTCAATACGAGTTGTTTATCCCTTTATTGTGTTTAATGATTTGTTCCCTGGAAAACATACCCTTTGACGATGGATGAAATGGACTAAAATAACTCATATCCTCCCATTTGCGAACTAAAAACTCATGCCCTCCGATTTACGAACTCGATTTCTTCATTCAGGCAACCTAATTGGTCTCAACAATCCTGTCTGTAACATAAGTTTTTCATTAGTTAGTTTTTCACAATTTTTATAATTGTCAAGTGTGAATATTTTGAAAAATTAAAAAAAAATTCTTTAAGCCCTATTTAGAAAATGTTGGCAATGTTTGCAACAAAATGGAGCTCAGAGGGTATAATTCCTCTCAGAGGACCTGCTAACCATGTAGAAGTATTAATTTTGGATCGCCATGACTGCCTTGAATTTCCCTGACTTTTTCAAAATAAGCCATTCTTCCTTGACCTTTCCCAGACATTTTCAACTTCCCTGACATTTCCAGGTCTGGGGTAACCATGTCATAGAAAATTTTAGATTCATCGGAAGCTTTTCCCAGCTTTTGGGGGAGAATTTTCTAGGAAATTTTGATCATTTCTAAAAAAAAACAATAAAAATTTGGAGAACAACATTCAACAACGTTTCATTTTATAGAATGATTTTGAATTTTAAAAAAATGGAACGATTTTGAAAAAAAAAAGAAAATTGCGAAATAGATGTACGTTCCATTCGACGCCACATAAAACAATAACAAATGTGAATAATACGTTTAATTTCATTAAAAATCAATCTGATGGCACGATTTTAAAAAACGCCTTTTTTCAGGGAAAAATGGAAGATTTTAAAATGAAGAATATGTTTTTCATTTTGTAACCACAATTCTTATAAGAATTGTATAAGAAAAGTTAATTAATTTTAATGTTAAAATGAAAAACGAGAATTGTCCCAAATCTAAATCCGGGGTGAAAACCAATGGTCTCTTAGATGAAAATATTATTTATTGGACTCCTCCCAACCCCCTGTCCGCATTGTGTCCAGTCAGTCAGGAGTCTTCCCCCCAATTCGGCCGTCTGACAAACAAATTGAATTCGAAAAATTTTGAATGTTTCGCAAATTTGTTCTGGAAAAACGTAATTTTTTACTCTGAAAAGGTTGAAAATCTTGCCAATTTGTCCTCAGAATCTGTTGGAAATTTCGCGAGTTTTTCCTCGGGGAAACTGTTGAAAATTATACGAATCCATACTCGAAAACAGTGGAAAATGTTGAAGATTTTTCATTTGGAAAAGTTGACAATTTTTGCAAATTTGTCCTTGAGAAATCATGGAAAAATTTCCAAAGATGACATCGGAAAAGGTTGAGCATTTCGCGAGTTTATGCTCGAGAAAAATGAAAATTTTGTGAGTTTGTACCATGAAAATTTGAAAGTTCGCGAATGGACCGTACGTTTTTAAGTTCTCTAACTTAATTTTCCAGGTATTCCAGGACTGGAAGTACCCCATTTACTGACTTTTGCAATTTAAATACACATATTGTGCTCAATTTTCCTTGAAGTGAGGTAGAAAATTAGAACTTGGACAGTGGTCAAGATAGATAGATGCTTTTACTCCTTTCCAACGGAGGGCTAAATGCTAAGCCAACGGGCACCAGTGTGCCTCCCAGCGGATAACTCCTCAAAAGGTAAGCGGATGTCGCATTGACTGAACGGTACCAGTTACGCCCCGATCCATTTAAATCTCGGGCCGATGTGATTACGAGTGTTACTACCGGGTACTGGATATCCAGAGTGAGAGTCAGGGAAGTGACACCCGGTGGAGTTGCAGCCGATGTCACTAAACGCTGTTCGATGAGTGTGGAGTACGGGTTCCCCACACGGCCAGGCCTTCCGAAGCCCTTAAGATTCTCTGGCGGGACATATCCTTCCAGTGCTCTGGGACTGGATATAACTTTGGACAGAATTTCACCAGGCGCTCCACATTCTCAATTGGGGAAGAGCAAAGTGGACACTCTCGTCTACCACTGTTCCAGTGCCTAGTCCTAGAGTTGGTCTCGCGAGACCCTGCTCCGGCCTGCAACAGCGAATCACTACTCTAGGAGTTATCGTACGTATATTCTCTCCGGATCTTTAGTTCGTCACCGGACGTCCGTAGCTTACTTTTAGCGAGTATTCCACTCCGGCACCAGGCTTTTCTCTTCCTCTTTCCTGTATTGCTTTTGTCCATTTTTATCCCAGTGCTTGAGAGGTACGGAGGAACTTTGGGAAATACTCCCGTCGGAGTTTACGCGAGCCAAGTTGCGCTCAGTTCGCGTTTACGTACTCGTACGCCATTCCGGCTGGCCTAGATTTTTCCATTTTCCTCACCCACAAACCCAAGATATATTTCAGTTCATCGGGGTCACATTGGCTAGATGATCGCCGCGTGATACGGAAGTGACCGACTGACCACTAGAGTTCTAACGAGACACGGAGGTACTCACCAGAGAGAACCAGTATCCAGATCACCTTTTCACGACATCATCATTCCTGCCCCCATCTTCCAGGAGGAAATTGGGGAAAAAGCGTCAGGTGCCAATCAGCAGCGAGCTTGGACATAAAAAGAGGAACCAGTACCATGGTCGCCAGTCTCTTCCGAAGATCGATTCCAGCCGCACTTCCGTTGCCTGCTCCTTTTGCTCTACGAAGCTCTGTAATGAAAATAACCCAATCAGTATATTTTGTACTAGCCTCGTGATTAGCGCACTACTACAGGCCTTATTGCTTAAAACTGTTGCGTTCAGATCTTCGCTTTAGGCCGGTCTGGTACTTGACCGACAGACCATCGGTCAACTCACGATCACCGTCAATAGAATGGAAATCCGTCCCGCTCAACTCTGAGTTCACCGAGCGTCTTCCGAGACCTCGCAGGTAGGGAAACAAACGGTCAACTTGCCTCGACCTACTCTACGACCAGCTCTTCGGTGAATTAGTTCACCGACTCGATCCGATAACGGCTTATTCCCTTATAAAGGGACCACGACTGACCCCTAGAGTGACCACGCCAGTGTTTCAGCAGGGAGCTATTCGACCATCTTCACAGCTAACATTTTGGAAAGATTCATGGACTAAATTACAGTAGCCCTGACATTGGATGAAAACAGGAAATAAACCACCGGACAAGAGACTGGTCAAAGGCTGGTCAAGATCAATTGGAGTTTACCTAATCGTACGCTATTCTGGCAGGCCTAGATTTTTCCATTTTCCTCACCCACCTCAGATATATTTCAGTTTATTGGTCTCACGTTGGTCCAGATGATCGATCATTGCTCGATATGAAAGTGACCGACTGACCACTAGAGTGACCACACCAGTGTTTCCGCAGGGAGTTATACGACCATCACCGTAGATTTTTCCATTTTCCTCACCCACCCCAGATATATTTCAGTTTATTGGTTTGATATGTTGTTCTAGATAATGGTTGCTCGATATAAAATTGACCAACTGACCACTAGAGTGACCACACGGTCCACACCATGGTTTTTGCAGGGAGCTATAAGACCATCATTAAAGATTTTTCCATTTTCCTCAACCACTCCAGATATATTTCAGTTTATTGGTCTCACCTTGGTCCAGATGATCATTGCTCGATTTGAAGGTGACCGACTGACCACTATATAGTGGTCAGCTACCGTTGCAGTAATTACGACCATTATCGTAGCAAACATTTCGGGAAGATTCATGGACTAAATTACAGTAGTTCTTAGCATTAGCGATGAAAACAGGAAATAAAGCACCGGACAAGAGACAGCTAGGTCAAAGGTCAAACAGACTCGAAATAGCCGGGATTTTCAGACGCATGCATGCATTGCATGCACTTACCTTTTTTTAAAAAATGGATTATGAGGTCACTGAAACGACTCGAAAACAAGCCAATACGATGTTTAAAACAGAATTAATCGTAATAAATTGAAATTAGGAATAATTTACGGAGCTAAATTCAGGCTTCTGGCCATTCTCGGTTCAAATCGGAGGTCAGCTGACGAGAAATTACGCCACATTTAATTTCGCATTGCACCCGCGTCTAGCTTCGACTGCTGTTCGTTTATCCGGCCACATTGGATTAGGGGCACCTCAACAAATCCCTCCATGGACCTTTTTAAAATTTCAAATTTTGATCCGCGGGCGTTATGAAATTCAAAAAATCGAATTTCACCCTTATTCTCTTTCCTTAATCTAATGTTTGAAAAAATTATCAGTTCTTGATCCTTCGAACAGGTTTGGTTCCTATTTTTTAATCCAATTTTTTTAATAGACGTCGTTTATGAATGGCCCCAGATTTTAGAGCGTATAAAAAGTGAAAAGAATTTAGTAGAAAAGCGCTTTTAAACAACTCGCAGATTTAACGCTAGATATTCCAAATTATTTTTTAAACTCGGTTTTTGCCTAATTTTTTGCCCAGGTTTATTATTTTTACGGACTTTTCCAGGTTTCAAAAAAAATTTCCCTGACCAATGATAATCGATCAAAAATTGACATTTTCCAATGATAAAATACAGAAATTAAAAAAATTGATAGACAAATTTGCACGAATAAATTTTTAAAATTTAACAATTATGTAAATGTATTTCGAAAATTTGCAAATTTGTACTCGGAAAACGTGGAAAATGTTGCATTTTTGTCCTCGAAAACCGAGGACAATTTTGCAAACTTCTACTCGGAAAACGTGGAAAATTTTGTCCTCAGAAAACGTAGAAAATTTTGCAAATTTGTACTGGGAAAATGTAAAAATGTTTCCAAGTGAGCCCTGGCTACGTTAAATTCAATTTTTGAATCAAATACAGTATAGGGGTCATCCATAGACATTCACTAACGACAATTTTGAAAATTAAAAAAAAATTTTAAAAAATTGCACGAACATTTTTTAAAATGGGAAAATTTTGTCCTCGGAAATCGTGGAAAACTTGTACTCAGAAACCCTAGAGAATTTTTGAAAATTTGTACTCGGAAAACCTAGAGATTTTGAAAAATTGTTCACGGAAAACGTGGAAAATTTTGCAAATTTGTACATGGAAAACGTGGAAAATTTTGCTAATTTGTACTCCGAAAACGCGGAAAAATTTTCAAATTAATACTCGGAAAAGGTGGGAAATTGTGTAAATTTGTACAAGGAATACGTGGGAAATTTTGCAAATTTGTACTCAAAAACGTGGAACATTTTGCAGATTAATTATAGAAAACGTGGAAAATTTTGCAAATTTATACATGGAAAACGTGGGAAATTTTGCAAATTTGTACTCCGAAAACGTGGGAAATTTTGCAAATTAATACTCGGAAAAGGTGGGAAATTGTGTAAATTTGTACAAGGAATACGTGGAAAAGTTTGCAAATTTGTACTCAAAAACGTGGAACATTTTGCAGATTAATTATAGAAAACGTGGAAAATTGCGTAAATTTGTACTCTGAAAACGTGGGAAATTTTGCAAATTTGTACTCTGAAAACGTGGGAAATTTTCCAAATTTGTACTAGAAAATCATGGAAAATTTTGCAAATTAATGCTCAGAATACGTGTGAAAATGTGAAAATTTCTACAACGAAAACGTGGACAATTTTGCAAATTTGAACTCAAAAACGTGGAACATTTTGCAGATTAATTATAGAAAACGTGGGAAAATGTGTAAATTTCTACAAGGAAAACGTGGGCAATTTTGCAAATCTATGCTCCGAAAATGTGGAAAAATTTTGCAAAGAGCTTCCTTTTGAAGCCAGATGCAACGGACCGTATATTTGTATATTTTGTACTAGGAAGCCGTGGAAAATTTTGCACTTTTGTCCTCGGAAAACGTGGAGAAGTTTGCAAATTTGTTTTCAGAATCTGTGGCAAATTTTGCAAATTTGTATTGGGAAAATTTAAAAATGTTTCCAAATGGGCCTTGACTACGTTGAATTTACCCTGACTTTTTCAAAAAAAAAGTCCTTCTTCCCTGACATTTTCAAGTTCCCTGACTTTTCCAGGTCTGGGGGAAACCTGTAAATCAATTAAAACGTGAAACGTTTGACAAAATTTTGATTGATGAAAATGTGGAAAAATTTTAGAAAATTGAAAATTGAAAAGTTTTGAAAATCACAGAATGAAAGCGTAAACTATTTCTGAAAATTAAATCTTTAAAGTGTTTAAAAACTTGAAAATTGAAGATTGAAAATGTGGAAAATTTTTCGAAATTAAAAATTGAAAATGTAGAACAACTTTAAGAATTGATGATTGAAAACTGGAAAATTTAGTAAATTGATCAGTGATAACGCGCGTAAGTTTGTAAAATTTATTAGTGAAAATTAAACGATAAAGACATGGAAATTTGTGAAAAATTGTAAAAATACGAGCATGTGCAATCTTGCTAACTTGTTCCACATTTTTTAGATTTCCCCACATTTTTAAAAAATTGTTGAATGAAATTTGACGTATATTAGATGACGATGACGGTGTGACCAGATCGACTGAATTCCCTACGCAAGGAAATATGGGACGCGTCGCTCGGCAGCACTGTGCCCAACAGCTGATTGGAATGGAGAGAGGAAACGTTCAAATCAGGTAAGCTTCAAATTGAGTTTTTGGGGAATTTTTGGGGTTTTTCGGTCGATTTATCGTAAAAATGGCAAAGTGGGGGACGTTAAGCGTCGGATCGAGACGCGAAATTGAGCCGGAAACGGTGGAATTGGCCGAAAAATTGACGAAATTTTGGTGAGCGGGTTCCAGGGTTCTATTAACGACCGCCAGGCGGCGCTAAGTCGGGTTGATGCGAATTTTGCCCGTTGAAATTGGGTATCGGGTTTTCGAGTGCATGGTTGTGGCGCCCCCCGGTAATGGGAATCTAAGCTGTGGGAAGGGAGTTGCGCATGCGCAGTTTGCGATCGGAAAAATACAATTTAGTAGTTTTTGAAAACATTACTGATTTCTTTTTTATTTGTCTTTGCAGGATTCGAGTACTTGATTCTGAGACCGGACTTGAGCGGGAGTTGAAGAGTGGACTCTAGCATGAGTTACTCTGCTTTGAGTTTCGACTCGGCTCATAGTTTGAGGCTAATTCGTTATGAGCCTTTGGCAATTCCTTCCATTTCTGAGCTTATGCTCAGTTTTTGATTGCGAGCTTGTGCTCAATTTGTGGTTCCGAGCTTATGCTCAACTTATACGTGGTTCTGAGCTTGTGCTCAATTTGTGGTTCCGAGCTTATGCTCAACTTATACGTGGTTTCGAGCTTATGCTCAATTTCTGCCTGCTTCTCAACTTATGTTCAATTTTTGGTTCTGAGCTTATGCTCAATTTTGGTTTCATAGATTATGCTAGACTTGTACGTGGTTGTGAGCTTATGCTCAATTTCTGCTTTCGAGCTTATACTTACTTAAATTCGGGGTTTCGAGCTTTTGCTTACTTTGTATTTGCAAGCTTTTGCTCGATTTGTAGTTCCGAGCTAATGCTCAGTTTTTGGTTCTGAGCGAAAGCTGAACTTATGATCTCGAGATCATCGCCCTTGTCATTTGCGATGGCAAGGTCCAAAACGGGGATGACCGCAGACCGCTCGACCATCGGTCAGCTGCTTATCAATGACTTTGGGAAAATTTTGACGCCAGGCGATCATGTCAGTGGTCAGTCTGAATGGAACGCTGCGATATCAGCCATTCAAGACAGCGTTGTCCAAAGCGAACATCGACCCGCTTTCTACAGGCATCGGTCACGCTGACCAGTGCAATTTGAGGTATTCTGTTAAAGTTGGTATTGGTTTCTTTGTGGTAAGGGGAACTTCTTATCCATGAGGGTATTGGTCATCTAGGAAGGGGAGAACTTCTTGGACCTCCTTGTCCACGAGGGTATTGGTCATCTAGGGAAGGGAGGACTTCTTGGACCTCCTTGTCCATGAGGGTATTGGTCATCTAGGGAAGGG